>JAXQQM020076667.1:0-138103 GCA_034641835.2 Pinus albicaulis | reverse complement strand
AGTTCTTACCTACCAAAGGAAAATAAACTAAAGAAGATAGAGTTTGAGATGGAGGAGGGAGAGTCAGAATCTACCGAGGAACAAGAATCAAAAGAGGAAGAGTTGCACACTTTAATTTTGATGAGATCCGTTTGAAAGATAAGGAAACCAAAGAGGTAGAGTCCATATTATTTTTGTTCAAATTTTTCTTTATCTATTACTAATGATTATCCTAAAATTGTTAGGGAGGCAATGGATTCAGAGGATGGAAATTTTTTGAAAAAGGCCATTTTGTCACATCTAGTAAATATGCCTACAAATTGAATCAATCCACATACATGAACATGTCTTCATCATCCCTACATAAATCCCTACGCATGCCCTTTCCAAATGTGAGTTTATGGGTCTAACTTCTAAAAATAAATGCTTTTAAGATGAAACACACCCTGCTCCTTTAGAGACCTTAGTTCAATGTTGGTTTCTCCTTTCTGCAACAACGTTTATCAACACTAGTTGCTCCTTGTCTTAGGTGTGTTGATTCTAGAAATTCAGGAAAAATTAAAAATATTTCCGAAGCTTCCTCTTCCAGAAGCTTCCAAGGGTTGTTTTAACCATTTACCATGGATAATAAGCTCGAGTCCTATCTGATCCTACCTTGGATACTTCACCTCTCATCCCTTGATCTCATCCTCCCATCATAAGTGGATCTCAAGCTTATTATAGTAAATCCTAAACTACCGCCCCTCTCCTGTAAATTTATTTCCATCCACAACATTAAGGTTGGATTTTGGATACTGATCATGCCCTCATGACATTACCTTGTATCTAATAAAGTCATCATATTCATGAATTAGGATGACATTGAGGTGTGCTTTGTGACAAGGAAGGACAAGTCAACTTGGGAAGATCTCTACAAGATCAACTACTATTCTTGGCTGTAAAGTCTCTCATATTTCAATTAATACAAAGAGTATTTTTTTTTCCTATATGTCTTGTGTTACTTTTAAATTCATGTATTTCAATGCCTCGTTGATTCACTAAATAGAATAATTGAATTATGTTATGTAAATGTTGTAGATACTTGGATTGTTTTGGTTGAATGTGCAGGTTCTAATTATAGCATTCAGAGCTATGGTTGGAGCTCACAATCCAGGTGGAAAGTAAAGTTTACGACAGATTCCAAGTAGGCCTATTTCCCATTCTTCAATTTCTCTAAGGAAAATTCTATATTCTTTGCTTTATGTTGTTCTATACCAGTCCACTAGGTCTAGGGAAGTTACTTTATTTCGCAACCATAAATTCTGTATAATAGTAATGGTTGAAAAAATGGAAGCCTTGGACAAAACTGAGGCTTGGGATCTGGTGGAGTTACCGGCTAAAAGGAAACCCATTGGCAACAAATGGGTGTTTAAGAAGAATATGAATGAAAAAGGTAAGGTGGAGAAATGAAAAGCTCGATTAATAGCAAAAGTTTATTCCCAGGTTCCAGAAATTAATTTTGGTGATAATATTTCTCCTCTTTACAAGTTATCTTCTATTGGATTACTTTTATATGTTGTTATTACTTTTTATTTTTAGGTAGAATAGATAGATGTGAATACAACATTTCTTCACGGGGATCTAAAAGAAGAGATCTACATGAAGCAACCAGAAGGCTTTGCAATGAAGGGTAAGAAAGAACTAGTATGCAGGTTTAAAAAGTGTCTATATGGGTTAAACCAGCCACCAAGGGATGTGATATCAAAATTTTGATACATATATGCGGAGACTTGGCTTCAAAAGGATAAAAGTATATAATTTTCTATATTTTAAATTAATTGGTTACAATGTTATTTATTTGGTCTTGTATGTGGATGATAATGTTGTTGATTGGAAATGACAAAGAAATTATCTAGGATTTACGACTCGATTGTCCTCTAAATTCAACATGAAGGATATTGGTGTTGCAAACTATATTTTAGGTATGGAAGTTAAACGAGATTTGGAAAATATGAAGCTTTGGTTAAACGAAAGGAATTATGTCGAGATAATATTGTAAAGGTTTAATATGTGGGATAGTAAACTAGTGAAGGCTTCTATTCTTGTAGGTGCAAAGTTATCTGTTGAACAATCTCCCAAGACACATAAAAAGGAAGAGGACATGTCTCGTTTTCCACATGCGAGTGCAGTTGTTAGCCAGATGTATGCAATGGTTTGTATGAAACTAGACATTGCACATGTAGTGGGAGTATTAAGTAGGTTTATGTGAAAACCAGGGAAGGAGTATTGGAAAATAGTGAAGTGGGTTTTTGAGTATTTATGTGTCACTAGTGATTATGGTTTACGCTAATAAGGAATACTAGGATTTGGACAAAGTATTAGACATGCTTGGCTTTTATGATGCAGACAGGGTTGGATATCTAGATCAAAGAAGATTGACAAGTGGTTATGTGTTTAACCTATTTGGAGGAGCAGTCAATTGGATGAGAAAGAGACATTTTGTAGTGGCACTTTTAACTACAAAGGTTGAATACATGGCAACCACTCATGCAAGCAAGGAAGTAGTTTAGTTGCATAGATTGTGTTCAAGTACTCGGCTGGTACAACATGTTATAAGGATAGGTTGTGACATCCAAAGTGAAATTTTTGTGGTAAATAACCACACTTAACATTCAAAGACAAAGCACATTGATGTTTCGTATCACTTTGTGAGGGATATGGTTAAAGACAAAAAGGTGTTACTCGCAAAGGTGGACACCTTGAAGAATGATGTAGATGCATTAACGAAGTATGTGAACACTGAGAATTTTCCTTGGTGTAGAAAAATAATGGGTGTTACATCCCTGGACCAATGACTATCCACCCCTATGATTCCTTGTATGAAAAGAAAACATGTGGGAGAATTTTTGGTATGCGTTATATTCTTTCCATGACTAGCCTCAGGTTTTGTTACATTGCGTCGGGTGTAGTGAGGGGGTCGTAAGGGGGGCGGAATCCCTCCTTCCAGGGGGTTTGCAAGGGGGAAACAACCCCCCTACATAGGGTCTAGGGAAATGCCCAAAATGTTTTTTTTATGCGAACTTAATAATGGTTGGGCGGACCCAAGGATGGTGGGTGGACCTACCCATGGTTTTGCAATGGTTTTTGCACATTGTTTTTTCCGAAGTTTCTCCCATGATATTTTGTAGAAATGGTAAAAAGGGAACTATGGTTATGTTCTAATCCAGGGTTAATGGATTTGGGTTTATGAATTCTTCAAAATTTATATAATGTATTGTAACATTGAAAGGAATATAATGAAAAAACAATATAGTTTTCTCGGTTTTGGGTTCTAGGAGAAAATATCCATGTATATTTTTTACATTCTCACCATTGTATATTTTTTTTTATTTTTTAAGAATTTGTTTGCAAGTAATTTATGAACAGAGTTAAAACCTACATTGTCCCTAGAAATTTCCTTTGGATTTGGATGTAATCCTGCTGGGATTTAATTCCCACGGTTAGATGGCTATGGTGGCGCCCACCTGCATAGGTGTAGGTAAGTGTAAACAAATGATTGGTTAGAATTGAGTTGAGGTGGTGGGTGGCCAAGTGGTTTCTCTGCATAACCCCGCTCCGTTTTCCCTAGAAGTTTCGATGGGGGATCACATGGGATATTGTTCGGATTTTATTCCCGGAGTAACATGGCTATAGATGGGTGTTGGCCCGTATATATATATGTGTGTGTGTGTGTGTGTGTGTGGGTAAAAATGCGAAGTTGGGTTACAATTTTGTGAGAATCGGGGGCGGAAATTTTTTTTCTCAACAATTCGGCCAAACTCATTCTGTCGTTTACATTGATGGCGTACTGACAATGTGGGAAAACAAATTTTTGGCTGGAGATGGGAAAACCGACAACAAAAGTTCGAATGAACTAATAGTTTGATCGAACTTGTTCTTATAAATATATCTTCCTGCAAACCTTAACAAGTTTTGGGCGTATTACCATCTTGCATCTGTCTGTCTATCTCGCGTATGTTTGTCCATCTCGTGTCTATCCATCTCACGTGTGATTGTGAGGTGTTTCTATGTGAGATGAGGTGTTGCTCTATTGCGCCGTGACGACGAGGTGAGGAGTTGCTCTATTTTTTTTTTTTTTGTTGATTTTTTTTTGTTTGATTTTAATTTTAATTTTTTTTTTCGTAGAGAATTTGGTCTGCGTAATCCACAATGTATTCAGTTATCTATCGACTCTTCTTCTCATTGCGGCTTCATCCTCTTGTCATCTGCCAATTTCCAGGTATGTTATCCTTCTCCTATGTCATTGAAATCAGATTTATAGTACATAGTAAACTCTAATTCCTAATATTAGGTTGTCATTGTCACTATTTTAATGCTCTCCAAACACCTGATATTAGGTTGTCACTATCACTATTTTAATTCTTTCCAAATGACTGATACTAAATTGTCACTGTCACTATGTTAATGCTCTCCAAATTCATGTTATTGTTAGGTGCTTTTAGGCCTCAACCCCTTATAATTTGCAAAGGAAAGTGAAAAATAATGTTGTTTATGTTTTTATGATGTTGAAAAATGAAAAATGATGGTGCTTTTAGGCCTCAACATTCCCTTTCTCATGCAACTTTGATTTTTTTTATGTTTTTATTGGCAACATTTTTTGGAAAATGGATTTGTTTCATCATCTTGGGAATGGATCCATCAAATTTCAAGTTGATTCCATTTGAAAAAAGAATTTCTAATACAGTTCAGGGATTCAAATATTCCAATTTTGTTTGGAACCTTCTCTAGGTGATTACAGGATCTATGGCCTACTCTGATCCTTATAATATACATAGAACCTAGTGACTAAAATAGATATTAGCGAGGGTATTATGCACTGTGAAGTTTAAACTATCACATGCATGTCTGAGAGTTTGTGACATGCTAGAATTGAATCTATGTCAAAAAATTTCACATTATAATTCTTGACGTATATAAGTTTTATGTTTCATTCTTTGTTTAACTGTGTGATGTGTCACTTTGGCTTGGAGGGTTCACGCCTTGTGGCCCTTTGGAGGTTGCCGGTTTGTATAACATGGATGTTGTGAGCCCTTACAATTTGTATTGCATGGCTATTGTGGGCCCTAAGAATTGGTTCTGCATTTGAATTTGTTTTGCATTATAATTTTTTTTCATACATTAGAATTAGGTGAGCTACATCCATTTCCCTTAGAAATGGCTAACTAGTGTTGTCATTTCTTCCACTGAAAACAGTCTTTTGCAAGAAGAGAAAAAATATCTTCCTGTCAAATAAAAATTGAGAAATGACTATTTAGATATCTATTTTCATTTCTTCCACTGAAATTTTCCATGGCCAGTTGTACCTCATCATGGTTCCTTTTCATTACCTTATTGAATACTTTGCCTTATAATCTGTACCTATTCTCTCCTACACATACCATCAATCTGCCTCCATCTGAGTAGATTTTTCTTGAGTTAACTTATTTCAATTAAAAAATACCAACAACCCATTGATTGGCCTTTTTTTTTTATTATTTTTTAATTTAGAATATTTTATTATTATTATTATTATTATTTTTAATTTAATATTATTCCACTTAAAAGTTGTAGTGCATCGGAAGAGACATGCTATACAACCTTCATAAATTGAAGGTCTCACTCTTTCATCATTATTATAACCATTTGTTGCTTGTCTAGCCTTTTATTGTTTCTTAACAAATTTTTTTTTTTTTGATAATAGTTATAGATTTTTGTTAGGAAACAATAATTATAAATTCTTTTTGACAAATATATTAATAATGAAGGCTGCACCTAGCTACATTCTTCAACATCTAATAGACACAATTGTATTGCGATGTTTTCCCTTCTTTCCAACTTAGTCCATCCTTCTAGAAAAATCCCTTTTGATGAAGCAAATATATCCATAGTGATCCACTGATATTTGTTCACCAACAACTATTCCATTTTGGACTTGTATATCTCAAAACTATGCTCATTGAATTTATGCATCTATATCTTTAGACTACTCAACTATTTTATTTCACCACAGGAATCAATTCGATATATTTCCCATTTTAATGGGGTCTATAACATTTCGAGAAAAACACATTAGCCATAAAAGTTTCCCTTTTAAACCAAAAGTAATTTGATACAAAACATAGGTTTTAACCTTATATAGTTAATTGTTTCAAATAGATTCTTAATAAAATGAAAAATATTCAATTTAAAACACATGCATTAACATATAATTGTGATATTATCCCTTCTTTCCAACTTAGTCCATCCTTCTAGAAAAATCCCTTTTGATGAAGCAGATATATCCATAGTGATCCACTGATATTTGTTCACCAACAAATATTCCATTTTGGACTTATATATCTCAAAACTATGCTCATTGAATTTATGCATCTATATCTTTAAACTACCCAACTATTTTATTACACCACAGAAATCATTTTGATATATCTCCCATTTTAATGGGGTCTATCACATTTCGAGAAAAACACATTAACCATAAACGTTTCCTATTGAAACCAAAAGTGATTTGATACAAAAAATAGGTTTTAACCTTATATAGTTAATTGTTTCAAATAGATTCTTAATAAAATGAAAATATTCAATGTAAAACACATGCATTAACATATAATTGTGATATTTTTCCTTCTTTCCAACTTAGTCCACCCTTCTAGAAAAATACCTTTTAATGAAGCAGATATGGATGTTTTAACCTTATATAGTTAATTGTTTCGAAAATATTCTTAATAAAATGAAAAATATTCAATGTAAAACACATGCATTAACATATAATTGTGATTGTGTTTATATATACCGAAGGACCCTATTGATGATGAAGAGGTCGGGTTCTAGGGTTTACTAAAACCTTGCCATTATCATTAGATCGATATTCTCACAAGATTTAATTTAGCAAGCCATGTATTTTAGATCGCATTGATCGCAAACCACTTGGAATTCCTTCCTCGACACTTCTCCAATGATCCCCCCTCTCGAGGGGTGAACTCCCTCCTCTAAATACCTCCAATACCGCCACCGCAGCACAAAACGAGAAGTAGGAAAAAACGTGGTTTGTCATGCCGTCGCAGTTCCGACGGACGTAAAAAGTGTCGCACTATCGACACTTCTTCCGTCGCTTCCGAACAAGCGTCACTCTTCCGACGTCTCACAAACCGTCGCGCCTCCGACGTTTGTAAACTGTCGCACTTCCGACGAAATGTGGTCCGACGTTTTGAACGTCGCTCTTCCGACGTTTTTAAACAGTCGCAATTCTGACGCAATGTGGTCCGACGTTTTGGACGTCGCTCTTCCGACGTCTGTAAGATGTCGCAATTCTGACGAAATGTGGTCCGACGTTTGGAGCGTCGTTCTTCTGACGTTTGTAAGCTATCGCAATTCCGACAAAATGTGGTCCGACGTTTTTATACTGTCTCTCTTTCGAAGTTTCTGGGTTGTCGCAGTTCCGACGTCTAAAAGGCGTCGGTAGACCGACGGAGGGTTCAATTTAAAAAAAAAAATGAAACTTTAAAAGACGAGAAATGTTGTTTTGAATGTATTATATGAAGTAAAACAGTCCATGAAGTCATTACATTTTCAAATCTGAAGATTGGAACCCAAATATCCATCCAGAAAAGTGGAAGTCCCACCCCAGACAATGATAGAAAAATACCCCATGTCACCTACAGGGACATGATATAAAACCCAGTAACGGTCCACATGGAGATTATCTACAAATCTGAGAAAGCATCCAAATATGCCCGAGGAATCTATAAGAAAGTGAAATAGCAGTATGTAGAATAGTAAAGCAACAGATAGAGTACCGACGTCCATTGTTCCAAATACAAATTAAAGTACCCAAAATCCTGCAACAGAGAAAAACGCTAATCATGTGAGGAGTGTGATATGTCCAAAATATAAAATGACCATCAGACCATATCAATAAACCAGCAACATAGACCAGCATCGCTAGTTTTGAAGGCAGAGTGATAAACATTAATCATTTTTTTTTCACAAGAGAAAAACATTGTTTTGAATATATTATATGAAGTAAAACAGTCCATGAAGTCATTACATTTTCACATCTGAAGATTGGAACCCAAATATCCATCCAGAAAAGTGGAAGTCCCACCCCAGACAATGATAGAAAAATACCCCATGTCACATACAAAGACATGATATAAAACCCAGTAACGGTCCACATGGAGATTATCGACAATCTGAGAAAGCATCCAAATATGCTCGAGGCATCTATAAGAAAGTGAAATAGTAGTATGTAGAATAGTAAAGCAACAGATAGAGTACCGACGTCCATTGTTCCAAATATAAATTAAAGTACCCAAAATCCTTGAACAGAGAAAAACGCTAATCATGTGAGGAGTGTGATATGTCCAAAATATAAAAAGACCATCAGACCATATCAATAAACCAGTAACATAGACCAGCATAGCTAGTTTTGAAGGCAGAGTGATAAACATTAATAAAAAAATTTCACAAGAGAAAACGTTGTTTTGAATATATTATATGAAGTAAAACAGTCCATGAAGTCATTACATTTTCACATATGAAGATTGGAACCCAAATATCCATCCAGAAAAGTGGAAGTCCCACCCCAGACAGTGATAGAAAAATACCCTATGTCACATATAGGGACATGATATAAAACCGAGTAACGGTCCACATGGAGATTATCGACAATCTGAGAAAGCATCGAAATATGCCCGAGGCATCTATAAGAAAGTGAAATAGCAGTATGTAGAATAGTAAAGCAACAGATAGAGTACCGACGTCCATTGTTCCAAATACAAATTAAAGTACCCAAAATCCCGCAACAGAGAAAAACGCTAATCATGTGAGGAGTGTGATATGTCCAAAATATAAAAAGACCATCAGACCATATCAATAAACCAGCAACATAGACCAGCATCGCTAGTTTTGAAGGGAGAGTGATAAACATTAATCATTTTTTTTTCACAAGAGAAAAACGTTGTTTTGAATATATTATATGAAGTAAAACAGTCCATGAAGTCATTACATTTTCACATCTGAAGATTGGAACCCAAATATCCATCCTAAAAAGTGGAAGTCCCACCCCAGACAATGATAGAAAAATACCCCATGTCACATACAGGGACATGATATAAAACCCAGTAACGGTCCACATGGAGATTATCGACAATCTGGGAAAGCATCCAAATATGCCCGAGGCATCTATAAGAAAGTGAAATAGCAGTATGTAGAATAGTAAAGCAACAGATAGAGTACCGACGTCCATTGTTCCAAATACAAATTAAAGTACCCAAAATCCTGCAACAGAGAAAAACGCTAATCATGTGAGGAGTGTAATATGTCCAAAATATAAAAAGACCATCAGACCATATCAATAAACCAGCAACATAGACCAGCATCGCTAGTTTTGAAGGCAGAGTGATAAAAATTAATCATTTTTTTTTCACAAGAGAAAAAACGTTGTTTTGAATATATTATATGAAGTAAAACAGTCCATGAAGTCATTACATTTTCACATCCGAAGATTGGAACCCAAATATCCATCCAGAAAAGTGGAAGTCCCACCCTAGACAATGATAGAAAAATACCCCATGTCACATACAACGACTTGATATAAAACCCAGTAACGGTCCACATGGAGATTATCGACAATCTGAGAAAGCATCCAAATATGCCCGAGGCATCTATAAGAAAGTGAAATATCAGTATGTAGAATAGTAAAGCAACAAATAGAGTACGTACTGACGTCCATTGTTCCAAATACAAATTAAAGTACCCAAAATCCTTGAACAGAGAAAAACGCTAATCATGTGAGGAGTGTGATATGTCCAAAATATAAAAAGACCATCAGACCATATCAATAAACCAGCAACATAGACCAGCATCGCTAGTTTTGAAGGCAGAATGATAAACATTAATCATTTTTTTTTCAGAAGAGAAAAAACGCTATTTTGAATATATTATATGAAGTAAAACAGTCCATGAAGTCATTACATTTTCACATCTAAAGATTGGAACCCAAATATCCATCCAGAAAAGTGGAAGTCCCACCCCAGACAATGATAGAAAAATACCCCATGTCACATACAGGGACATGATATAAAATCCAGTAACGGTCCACATGGAGATTATCGACAATCTGAGAAAGCATCCAAATATGCCCGAGGCATCTATAAGAAAGTGAAATAGCAGTATGTAGAACAGTAAAGCAATAGATAAAGTATCGTCGTCCATTGTTCCAAATACAAATTAAATTACCCAAAATCCTTGAACAGATCAAGAAAAACGCTAATCATGTGAGAATTCTAAGTAAATTTAATCTATTAACATTGTGAATAAAATTACACCGAAGTCAAAAACATTGCCTGGCCATACTCATGGCAAATTTGTCATCAAAAAATCAAAAAATTAAGAAGACTGCCCTCATACGGGGAAACCAGCCTTGAACGTTTAATTTACAGAATTCAAAAATATTACAAAGGTCCAGCACAGTAAAATAAACTAAAAGCAGCCCAATTAAGTGGGCCTGCTAAGCAAGAAAAACAAATTAACCAAACTACTCCTCCGGTGGTTCCTCCACGATTCGGCACCATCCTTCGGAAGGTCCAGGATCGCTAGGTGCTACCTCCACATGCATGCCATGGCTCCCCTCCTGAAGGCCCGAATGTTGGCCGGCTTTTTCCGAGCTCAGACCCACCGGACGGGTGCATTCTTCCTCTGTTTGGGCTTCCTCGCGGAAGACCACAGTGACTAAAGCCATGATTCGCGGGCGGTTGAGAGAGAAACTAAAGGAAAATTGCGCAGTGCGCGTCGTGGGAGAAGGTGAACTAGCGGTGGGGAAGCGAGGAGCAGGGGAATCCATACGGTGGCCAGATCCTACAAGCCGACCCCGCCCACTCCTATTATTTGGATATCGACCTGCGTAATAATCACTGGACTGGCCGGAATTCGACTCTGTTGAGGGGATGGAGGGAGCGCGCAGGGGTTGACCTCTAGTGCTCCCCTTGCGGCAACGCATCCTATGACGCACGCGAGGCATGGGTGTAATCTCAGGCGCAGTGGGCACAAGAGGAGACGGAGAATCAGAATTCCAATTAACAGAGGAAGACAGACAGAGACAGAACCGAGATAAATGCAAATATGCAGCAAGGTCTAGGCAGCAGTTCAGCTGGCCACTTCTCCTTATCGTCATAGTTAGCAGGCAGTGTAATCCAGCAACCGGCTTGTCTGAAAAACCATGGCTAAACGCCATTTTGTCAACCCGACTGCAATGCAATCAAAGGACGCCCGTCATAATTAATCTCTGATCATTAATAACGAGAGCCGAAGGCCGGATCAAATTGGAGTGTGCGGAATCACTAAGAGGAGTGGAGGTCCGATATTGAACAGTGTTAAAAATTAATTAATGCGGATTTGATGTGAAAACTTAATTGAACAGCGTTAAATGTTAATGCGATTGATATGAAATCGCCATATCCATGTCCCATCGCCTTAAACGCCATCGAATGCACCCGCAGCCAGGAGCAGGGCAAGTTTTTATTGAGGACACGTGGCAGAAATTGATTGGAGCGGATCTTTGTTTGGGCCGCTCGCGCAGTGGAAATTCGGACCCGAAAAATATTAGGGCGAATTTGATAAGAAATTCACGTCACAACTTCCCTCCGTACGCCAGCCCAACTTCGGACCCGAAAAATATTAGGGCGGAATTCATTTGGTTTTCGCGTCACAAATTGGCCGACGTCAGCAGGCTATTTTGGAACGCGAATTTGCTTTGAATTATGGTTTATCGCCATTTGAAGTCCGGCGGGCTCGACTTAAGAACAATTTTGTTTGATCCCATCTTATAAAATTTGTGTTGGTTTTCTTTGATAATACACATTTATAATAAATCATGGGAATACCACACTAAAAATGTGGAAAAGTTATATAAATAATTATTGAGAACAATCATTTTTATGTAAAAATATCCAAGGCGAGGTCTGTGTAGAGAACCGGGGTCGTGAAAACTGTTCAAATATAAAAATCCCGCTTAATAAAGAGACAAAATTGTTGTGCTTTTGGAACCTGACTCGAGGATTGGACATGAGTTAACAAACAAAAGGATAGCGGAACCAGACTTGCACCCGTGGTCAAGCCCTCTACCAAAACCACGAGCGGAATCACAAAAGCGGGTTGCCCATATCGCACCGCTTTTGCGAAGTAGGTGGTATTTCCTATTCGTGAGCGATTCCATAGGGAATGCGACACGTGGTGAAGTGACCCCCGAAAAACCATCGTTTAACCCGTGCCATCGCACGTTAAAGCCCGACGTTGGAAGCCGAGCGAAATTTCCAAGAGTCGTTGATTTGGAGAAGGGCCATCGGACGGTGGTCGCACGTTGAACTTGCCCGGAGGTTAACTAAGGTGTGCGGAGGATAGCCAGGTACGATACGAGTGTTTGATTGGTTATTGATATATATAGGTGGGGTCGGAGTATAATGAAATTGTTTAATTAAACGATTGGCGGATAATTAGCATAAGTCTGGAGCGTGATTGTTGTAAGGCTGGGTGGTGAAATATAGAGCCGAAATTTCATTACAAGTTATTAATTTAAAAAGAAACATGGAGTATAAATACAAAGTGTTGAAAGTTAAACATTGGTTATAAGGCTTGGAGATAATATAAAGTCGGGAATATAAATTAAAGTCCAACCATTGTGGATAGTATTTATTTATCAAATTCTACGAATTTGATAAATAAACCCGAAGAAAGAAGAATTCAATTAAGACTCAGGCTGGAGGAAAAGAACGGGGTACACCAAGGGAAAATGCTGACAGAGCGATTGTAGACACACCAGCTCTCCTTGGGGGTCCAATTTCAGTTTTGTTGCGCCACACGATGATCTCTCTTCTCTGGCATTTACTTGTATTGAAGATCACTATTCTAGGAATAAGGAGTTATTTTCTCCAAAAATAACCCTAGCCAAACATTGACAATGCATCAAGGATATCTTTCTATGCTTCATAAGCACATTGTTCTACTTCTAAATCATGTCTTGGAAGTGGTTTTTTTGCTGGAAATTATTCACCAATTGGTTTCATACCAAAGTCTTTTTCACATTTTCAGCATCCAATACATGAAAAATATAATGGTTTAAAACAACATAAATATTTGAAATTTTGCAAGAATTGTCCGGCACACTTTGAATATGAATTTTGAAGTCAAGTGCATGATGCTGTATAGGATCAAGTGTCATTTTGAATACCAAATGTTTCACAAGAAACTTCTCAACATGCTACCCCGCAGTAAGGATTAAATGACAATATTGCATCAACTATTTCCATAATAAAAGTGCACCTCAGCCATAAGACTAAACAACTACAAATGTTGTAGATCTAACAAGACCACACAATCAAATGTATTCCACAAGGCCAATACTGTATGAAAAATGAAAAGGAGTTTTCAACCAAAAATACCTTAGGCAACTAATTCAATTAGATACACCAAACCATCAGCAAAAAGGAAAACCAACCTACTCAAAAGGCAAGCGTTTACCTCCTTTGACAAAATTTTGAGTTCCGAAACAAGGGCCTTTATTGTGTTGTCAATGCCCCTAGTAATTTGAACGGGGTTTGCACCTGCTGCAACAACCTAAACAAAAAAGGTTTCATTTCAAATTATTTTCCACAAATTTAAGATACAACCATTGTCAGTTTTGTATTTCCTAACAACCTCATAAATTTTGACAAAAGAACCAAATTTTTTTATTACCTGATAGCAATTTTTTCACTCAAAAACTATCTTAGACTCAATAAGCCCAACCCAAAACTAAAAAACCAAACACCATAAGACCCTACAAAAATGAATAGATGATCTTAATCCAATACTATCGACAAAAAGTTACCTTTACACCCTCACTTATTAAACCCTGTGCTGTTGAATTTTAACTTCAACTGCTGCAGCAGAAGGACAGATGTAGCAGCAACATTTTTTTTGGAGGTTGCTTGCATGCCATCCAGAAATTTAATTCAACATTTAAAATTCCTGCAAGTTTTTTTTGTAGACGGTCGCACCCATATTTCTGTACAGGATTGTATTTAAACACAACGACCAAAATTAACGCAATTCACCAACCAGAAATTAAACAAACAGAAATTTACCCGACAGTTTTGTAAATTCAAAAGGAGGACACGTGGAGCATTAATATTGGATCGCATGAAATTGAAGGGAATCTGAAAACCTGAAAACCGAACCCGAATTTTTTATAGGGCACATTGGATTGAGAATTTGAGTTAAAATTAGGCAGACGTCAGCATCCCATTTTGGAACGCGAATTTGGTTTGAAATTCAATCTATTCAGACTTTTGAAGTCCGACGGAAAGGGTTCTTTAATGTTTTGATAGTTTAATATATACATATGTTTGAAACATATGTTATATATATATCATATGCGAAATGAAAGGTGGGCCATAGAATTTAGTTTTAATTTTATTTTTTTTAAAAGAGGGTTTATTATAATATTTTTTATATGCTACGGCATATAAAAATAAAAAGGACGAAAAAGCTTGGTAGTTTTTTTTATAGACAGTACGTAAAATTTTTATTACACAGCAGTGTGTAAAAAGTGAAAGACTGAGTGTAACTTTTTAAGTGTGTATGCACAGCAGTGCGAAAGGGAAAAACACAGCAGAGTGTTTTAGAGACAGAGTATGTTTGTTTTGAACAGAGAGTGAGTTGGTTTTATGCACTGCGTTTTGTAGCAGTCATAATTTTGTAATCCCTCTCAGTGAGGAAGTAGTGTAATAGTTTTTTTTTGAGTTATTGAAGGGAATAGAAGTTTGTTTTCAAAGTATTGAAACTCTGTCTCCTATCAAAGAAATTTTTATTTTTTGTGTGTTAGAGGAAGGGAGATTTATTCTCCATTCATTGTTCTGGAATTTTTCAATATTCCAACATGTGCAAGAACAACAGATGTTGTGGTTCCATCCCTAGCTAAATCATTTGTCTTTGCCGCAGCTTGCCTTACCAACTTGGCCCCAATATTTTCAACTGGGTCCTCTAATTCAACCAATAAAAAGGCCCAAACCATAGCATTGAGATACATTTCATTACACTGTCAATAACAATAAAATTTGACTCAGCCATAACCCTTTCCTTTTATTGTTGTGAAAAGCTTTATGCATTACTCTAATGTGGCTAGTCCATAGGCCAAGTACACCACCGGGTAACAAATATGTTTCCTTTCACCTTTGAGTTTTCAAATTATGCCTACCAAATCTAAGACATTTAAGAGGGGGAACTAATACAACGTTAAAAAGAAAACCAGAGCACACATCTACAAATTACCTCCTTAGCCACTGTCACACCATCATTAACTATTTTCGGAGAACCATGCTTGCTCTCCAAGACAACATTTTTCCCTTCACCCCAAGGGTGACTCCAACAAGATCAGCAAGTTTGTTCACACCGCCTGCAAGACAAATTGACAATGCTTTCAGTAAGTGTGCAATTGAATGTCAGACCATATGCCAAAACAAACCTCCATGAAAAATTAAAATAACACATTAAAATCGAATATAAGTGGACAAGGAAAGATCCACCGCAGTGAAGTTTCACGTGCAGGTGACCTTCCTTTAAACATAATTTTTTCTCTGACCTGCAATTTTTTTGTCACTGAGCCATCCTTGTTGAAGTACAACTCCTTTTCCATAGCTCTTGTATTAACTACCTTATCTATGTCGCGTAATCTCAGAGTCCCTCTTCTGCTTGAGCGATTAAAGGAAATGGGTGAAAAAACTGAAAGAGAAGACAATTGTCTACCATAATTATCAAACATTGCACCCAACTTCTTCCCCTTTCCATTGTTACCCAATGAGGTAGATGTGGCAATTGTTGTCATACTGCCCAAAGCAAAGGTCATCTTCTCTTATGCTGAATATAGAATTACAAGATCTTCATATTAGTATGAACCTTAAAAACATGACTCCCATTGCTAAAAACCACTTTTAAGTTGTAACAGGCAAACTAAACAACTATCGCAACTTTTGGCAACTTCTGGAGCATTAAGAGAGAAACAACCAAAGAGAAATACAACCACAATCCTCATTTTAATGAGACCGGACTATATATTTGTATTAAGATAATAGAAAGAAATCACGACTATATTAAGGCCAGCACAAAACAATCTTTAACCAGTGTCTCTCGCGGCCTTCAGGTTGCCATGCTAGAGGTTGCATATTTTTAATTTAAATTTTTGACCTCTCGTGCCCATCTATGAATGCATCCAATGGGATATCTAGATCAAATGCTCCTTTATATCCCCAAAAACAAATTCTCTACTACAAGAGCACCAGTATTGATGGATCACCCCACACCATCCCACCCACTAGAAACGGTGAAAAAGGAAACCCGAGAAACCTTCTGAAATATCTCAAGATGACTATATGGGTGGTTCTTATGAATCAACCAACCATTCAAAACATGCTCATCAATCCAAACCATGAGTATTATGTGAAAATATTCAAGCAGGCACTGAATCAGATTTCTGAAGCTATGTTAGAGAAACCCTAAACTCTCACTGAAAATAGGTGAAATGTGGCACCACTTAGAGATTGACATGTGCCAATTGGTACAAGTGGTAGAAAATTGGCATGCTCAAACAACGAGGTGATGCAAGAATGACATGAGGGAGAAAATATCAGAAAAGCCCCAAATCTGGAGAACTAAAGCTCATCACCAACTTGAGATTGACAACTTTACATGATGTAACCTATGAAATCGTAAATGGAGAAATCATAGTAACAATAAAGTAACCTATGTAACAATAAATTTGGATTCATCCTGGGAGTGGTAATGAGAGAAATCATAGTGAACAACAGGAAACATGCAGAGTTGCTTACAATCAAATAGATGAAAAAACACATACAAAAAACCTAGATAATAATCATGAACAAGCTTAATATTGAATTATGAACTGTAAAGGAACTTACAAAATGTGACATTACGAACCTGGTCAAGCGCACAAGAAAAAATATCCTGGACATGACCCTGGTTGACAAGTTGTATTGCTCATGATGCAAGAGGATTTGTACCTGCACGGCCAAGTCAATCAAAATCCATCATTATCTATACAATAAATACAAGTAATTGATGTAGTATTTTTTACTCTAAGATGCATTCTTATGATAATGTTAGAACATATGTTGAAAATGTCAAAACATACCTAAATAAGCTCCTCTTTGTTTCAAGAACAATTTATTAGAGTCGCATGAACTTGGAACAAGCCTCCCACGATTTGAAAGAGTAGCAACTAAGTCAACAGTGACTTTTTTGTTGCTACGCTGGATCAAGGGAGGTTTTCTCCAAGATTAAATCACTCCAATAAATTATTCTCTACTAAACAGGGCCAACCACGTGAAGGTGGAAGCTCTTATGGCCCCTCTCCCTCACCTCACATCACTCTCAATTCCCCAATACCCAATCTATATTTCATTTTTTACTTTCATGAGCATAAAAAAAAACATTCAATAACTAATAAAAAAACAATTCAACAAAAAGTATGCAAGGAAACATTGCAATTAATGCTTGACATAAAAATAGTATGATAAATGAATTTTTTATATAACGCAAAAAACGTTCCAAGTATGGTAACGTTTGTCTTATAATAATACAATATTTTACATTATCAATTTTTTTTTTCTTCTTCCTATTTCTAAAGCTCCTAATTACATCATCAATATCATCGTGCTCTACTCCTGTTTCGTGCCTTTCGACCCGCACTGCTGACCTAGTTGCGTAGTCATGATGTCTGGTCTCATCCAGTGATGGGGCATCGCCTACAAAAATAGATAATATTAAATTTTAATTGTCAGTTTTTAAATATCATTGAACTAGTTTGGTAATATTAATAAAAAAAATTGCAATGAGATTATTTACCTGGTGCACCAATTGTCGTCGCTGACCTAGTTGCGTAGTCACGATGTCTGGTCTCATCCAGTGACGGGGCATCGCCTACAAAAACAGATAATATTAAATTTTAATTGTCAGTTTTTAAATATCATTGAACTAGTTCGGTAATATTAATAAAAAAAATTGCAATGAGATTATTTACCTGGTGCACCATTTGTCGTCGCTGACCTAGTTGCGTAGTCACGATGTCTGGTCTCATCCAGTGACGGGGCATCGCCTACAAAAACAGATAATATTAAATTTTAATTGTCAGTTTTAAAATATCATTGAACTAGTTCGGTAATATTAATAAAAAAAATTGCAATGAGATTATTTACCTGGTGCACCAGTTGTCGCCGCTGACCTAGTTGCGTTGTCACGATGTCTAGTCTCATCCAGTGACGGGGCATCGCCTACAAAAACAGATAATATTAAATTTTAATTATCAGTTTTTAAATATCATTGAACTAGTTCGGCAATATTAATAAAAAAAATTGCAATGAGATTATTTACCTGGTGCACCAGTTGTCGCCGTTGGGACTGTTGCCCTGTCTTCCTCTCTGGTGGTAAGATCCTCAAGGGAAACATTCTCTGTCATTTAAACAAAAATGTTATAAGGACAACCATCAAGGTATAATTAGAAAAAATTATAAGTGGAAATTAATTACCGTCACGGCCCTCACTGATAGTAGCATTGTCGGCCTCGTCCCCACTACAATGATCAGGTTGCACGTGAGGATCATCTACATCTGGCTCTAAAACTGGGTTATTTGCCTCGTCGATAGTGCTGCTCCCCTGATTTAAACAAAGTTGTTAGACATTAAATTTATGGACGAAAACAAACATATTGAAAGGTTAATGTTTTACCTTATTAGGCATTCTGGATCTTGGGACCTGCCCCAAGCTTCTGCGACGTTCAACTACGGCTTGATAGCCGAAATGGAAAGCGATATTTTTATCTTCCTCTGTAGTTTCTGTTCCGAAGTCATCACCCTACATTACATATGATTGTGTATTTTTAATCATATTTGATAGGATTACAAAAACGCTGGAAGGCGATACAATTAATTATAAGATGTTTAACTACTTAATTACAATTCTTGCGACTAATTTCAAGTAGCCGCCCTGGCCTAGCTTGTGATGGCCCTTTTTTTCAATCCTAGCTTTGGTTGCCTTTGAGGTGTCAGGCAACCTAGCATCAAAAGATTGAAGTTAGATATGACGTAGCACACTTTTATTTTAGACATAGAGAAAATTAAAGCTATTGAATTAAAGTTGTAATTTACCTTGCGGGTCCAGTTGGAATTTTTCCTTCTTTCTTTGCCCTTTTCTCTTTTCCGTCATGGATGAGTGCTCTCCACTCACTCTCTGAAACTACGAGAGGACGCTCATATCTAGGGTTAAATTGCAATTGCGTCGTATAGGTGTCCCTGGTATATTTCAAATATTTTTCGGCTACCCGAGCCACCACTGTTCTGTCAAATGTGCCAACCCCAAAAAGGGCTTCTAGATAATCTAGAAGTTTTTTTTTCAGGTTGGAATTCTTGGAATTCCACCCTGTGCGTATGGTTGGGCCAAAAATTACCAACGCATGGCTCTCCAAAATCTTGTAGAACTCATTGTTTCCTACATAGAATAAAACCAAAAAAAAAAAAAAGATATTATCATTAATTTAAAAATAAAAATCATGATAAATATGTTTTAGATGAAGTACATGAAATAGTTAAAATATTAAAATTTACCTGAGAGTTGTACATGCTTTATAGGGACACCCTCATCGTTCACCAACAACATGCCATTAATGGTCCCTGTGGAGCTGACACGTGTAGCTCCAGGAAACGCAATAATGTAGTTGGCCATATCAACCTCATCATTGCCAACACATTCAGCGGTTGGTTGGGTGTCTGCTTGGGCAGGGTGTGTTTCTTGGCTGGCACCTAAAGGAGTAGAAGGTGTACGAGAGGGTTTTTGGGCAATCTCTTGCCCTTGTGTCCCACTACCACCAACACCAGGTTCAGCAAATGCCAGAAAACGCTACATACAAAAGAACTTTTTGTTAATTTATTCAATGTAAAAATTAAAAATCAAACTATCACAATTCATCTCATGCAGAACAAAAAAAATATCCTTTTGACTTTTTATTATTACCCGATATCTCTCTAGCTGCCTCATAAGATGTTGTATCCTCTCTTCTGTTTCAGGTGTTTGAAGCGTGTCTATCAAAGTATTAAATTCTGACCTTGCATCTCATGCCTTTTTTTGCAACAAGAACACTGGAGATAGGGATGAAGAAAGCTCTTCCTCAAAGAGGGAATTATCAGGCGTACCATGGCTAGGTGTCTGCATATTTGAACAAAATTAATATTATTTCAATTATGTAAATAACTAAAATACCTGAAGATAGAGCAATGCTGGCACTTTACATGTTCTTCCGCCGGCCTCTTTCCGCGATCATCCCATCTCGGGGTTGTTCCTGCACTGCTCTGATCAGTCTGCCACATTGCAATAAAATTATAAATGTAAAAACTTGAAAACAATATCTAACTTGAAAACACAAAATGAAAACTGAAATAATTTCTAATAAGACACCGGAAGACAGAGTTAGAGTTTGAAATATGCCTTGCATTGAATTCAGTCCTGGAAACATGTCATTGCACATTAAGGCACCCAAACATTCAATCCACGAATGATATATTTAAGTAGGCTTCTCCTATTCTGGGAAAACACCATACCTATAATGTATTCACTTGCATGTATAAATGGAAAGGAAAACATGTTTTCATACAACGGTGACAAAGGCATCTTGGGGAAAGGTATCTTCACTTTTTATTTATGTTGTTCACCCACACCACTCTCGTGTTTTCACTAATCCTGTTTTGTCATTTTTGGATTCAAATTAAGTTAAGGCCTTAAGTATTTTTTGACCTTTCTGTGTAGTTTTTATAAGTGGCATGTATGGATTTTCCATTAATTCTGCACTTTTTCTCTTCATGCGCATGTTTCCCTGGAAATCAAATGCATGATTTAGTCCCATACATTTAACAATTTGTTGGATCAACTCCATAGGAAATATCATGTTTCCTATTCAATCAAAATTTATCTCAGTTAGGGTAGGTAGGAAGGTTTTCCCTTTGTATTAATAGGGCACTTCTAGCTTGCATTTTTATTATATCTTTCAAATTTAGTGTCGTTTCAATTAGGGCATGAATTTTTGCAACTTTCAAGGTGAGAATGAATAAAGACAAATTTTTGTGATGGATGACTGTATATGACTCCATGGCCAGAGGAAAAGGCACTAATCTACTTCTTCAAATATCTATAGTTCTCATTCACCTCATATGGAGATGGTCCCCGATTTTGAGCCAAATGTTGCAGCAAAAAGTTCCCCCCCTCCATAATTTGATATTCAATGGAAATTTCTTAAATTGATGATGGGGCATGATTATGGAACATTGGCACATACATATGTAATGGAATTTCAAGATCATGATATATGTTTGCAAATGTTTATGGAGGTGGTGGAGCAAAAAAGAGCTCAAATAGAGCTGAAATTTTTCACATAAAAAGGACTGTGGGCTTGACTAATGGTTCCATTTAAAAAATGATATCTAGACAGAGGATAAGTGTAGCATGCAAACATGCATTGAAAATCCATCTAAGTTTGCATTGTATTACTTATGATGGATTCAAATTTGGGTTTCAAAATGCCAGGTTATGGCATGATTTTGTCGAGAAACCCTTAGTTGGATTCTCATGTTGTTTTAATTTATATTTTAAGTTTGTTTTGCAATCTTTGGGTGATAGTAACTCATGAACTAGGTTACCAACGTGTAACAATCATATTTCAAGAATAAAGTTGTGATTTTTTTATATTATTATTATTATCTATTAGCTACGAGTATTGACACCTAATGCTTGGAATTTTGACATCTTGATAGCATGGATAATTTCGAAAATGTTTCTAGTAATGTTAACATAATAAATATCATTACGTGTCTTCACTTTTGTCACCATAATAAACCTGTGATATGGACTCATCACACAACTTCATATGCTATGTCCCAACAAGTTCATACTGGTTGAACCTACCTCATAGTGTGGTTATTAAGGACAAGTTGCTTGGTATATAACTTGATAGCATAGACCGCGTTGCAGTTCTAAAAAGAATCCTCAAGTGTCAAAAAAACTTCACAATATGTTCTACTATAAAGCCTTTTGGGATACCTGAAATAATATATGTATCATTGATGACTTTTAAAGTATGACAAGATCCAGAGGGAAAGTAAATCAATGGAAGAGTGATCCACCAATGAGAACCTAGAATTTAGTATCAGATGAGTTAGAGTCTAGGAAATTGAAACCCTATAATTTTAATTAGTGATGAAGGACATCACATAGGTAATTATATTTTCATGTAGAATAACCTGTTAATTCAAATTTAAACTACATAATATGAAAGGCATACCATAAATTTTTCCACGTAAGTCCAAACAACCTATAAAAAGGGAAAACCTTCTTTTCCATGGGAAATAATTTACCTTTCCTTTTTCAAGATAATCTAAATCACAAAAAATATGAACTATACTGCACACATTCTTGGATAATGTGAAATTGGAAAGGAATACCCTACACAAGTGATGCACACATGTACATTTGAACACTAATAGATTTTTGTAGTTGAAATGCAATGCTTGTTTTCATTTAAATGTAGGGTTTTTAAAGCAGGGAGAAATAATGGCTACCAAATTAATAAGTGTTTCTTTGGGAAAATTTTCAACCCTACTATAGGAGGAGGGGCCTGCAGTAAGAAATTACCATTTTGAAAGAAGTGAGCGAATCTTTGTTAAAGAGCGAGCGAAGCAGAGCGAATGCGAGGCAAATGTTGTTAGGACAGTGCGGGCGAATCTTGTTCTATGAAGGCGAGGATGAAATAGAGCGAATCTTTGTCACACAGAAACTCGAAATGAAGATTGACGAAATCTTTGATACCAAAGCGAGGCGAAATCTTTGACGAATGTTGATGCAAGAGTTGAGAGAGAGAGAGAGGGCGAATGCGAGGCGAATGTTGTTCTGCAAGAGCGGAGGGCGAATGCGCGCGTGATATCAGACGTTAATGTAGCACACATGTACATTTGAACACTAATAGATTTTTGTAGTTGAAATGCAATGCATGTTTTCATTTAAATGCAGGGTTTTTAAAGCAGGGAGAAATAATGGCTGCCAAATTAATAAGCGTTTCTTTGGGAAAAATTTAAATCTTGTATTGGGTGATGAAGATAATAGAGGGTATTGAATCTTGATTCTTGACATCTAGAGGGAACCCTACAGCCTAACACAATCCAATGGAATTGACCAAAAAAACCCAAATAGAGTCAACCCTACTATAGGAGGAAGGGCCTGCAGTAAGAACTTACCATTTTGCAAGCGCTGAGGGCGAACGCTGAGGGCAAATGTTGTTCTGCAAGAGCTGAGGGCGAACGCTGAGGGCGAATGTTGTTCTGCAAGAGCGGAGGGCGAATGCGCACGTGATATCAGACGTTAATGTAGCTATTGCGACGAATACGAAACAATAAAATCATTTTTATGTAGCGCGCATATAAGTTTCGAATTTTTATGTAGCGCACTTATAAGTTTCGTATTTTTATGTAGCGCGCATATAAGTGTCGTTATACCGACGGCGGAAAAGGCGTCGCTATTACGACGGGTGCCTCCAAACGTCGCAATGGCGACACCTAGACATTGTGTCACAGTTGCGACGTTTGGAGTCGTCTTAATAGCGACGCTTTGGGCCATGGTGTCGCAATTGCGACATCTTCCTCCAAACGTCGCAATTGCAACACGTTTTTAAGTGTTGGTATTGCGACACTTTTCTATAGACGTCGTTATAGCGACGGTTTCGGGCGGGATGGAAAAAATTTGGAAAAATTTCCGACATTTGGTCAAAAGCGTCGGAACCAAGTGTCGGAATTTCCGCCAAATGTAGTAGTGTTAGTCCATCCTTCTAGAAAAATCCCTTTTAATGAAGCAAATATATCCATAGTGATCCATTGATATTTTTTCACCAACAACTATTCTATTTTGGACTTATATATCTCAAAACTATGCTCATTGAATTTATGCATCTATATCTTTAAACTACTCAACTATTTTATTTCACCATAGGAATCAATTCGATATATCTCCCATTTTAATGGGGTCCATCACATTTCGAGAAAACAAATTAGCCATAAAAGTTTCCCATTGAAACCAAAATTAATTTGATACAAAACATAGGTTTTAACCTTATATAGTTAATTGTTTCAAATAGATTCTTAATAAAATGAAAAATATTTAATGTAAAACACATGCATTAACATATAATTGTGATATTTTCCCTTATTTCCAACTTAGTCCATCCTTCTAGAAAAATCCCTTTTAATGAAGCAGATATATCCATAGTGATCCACTGATATTTGTTCACCAACAACTATTCCATTTTGGACTTATATATCTCAAAACTATGCTCATTGAATTTATGAATATATATCTTTAAACTACTCAACTATTTTATTACACCATAGGAATCATTTCGATATATCTCTCATTTTAATGAGGTCTATCACATTTCGAGAAAAACACATTAGCCATAAAAGTTTCCCATTGAAACCAAAAGTAATTTGATACAAAACATAGGTTTTAACCTTATATAGTTAATTGTTTCAAATAGATTCTTAATAAAATGAAAAATATTCAATGTAAAGCACATGCATCAACATATAATTGTGATATTTTCCCTTCTTTCCAACTTAGTCCATCCTTCTAGAAAAATCGCTTTTAATGAAGCAGGTATATCCATAATGATCCACTGATATTTGTTCACCAAAAACTATTCCATTTTGGACTTATATATCTCAAAACTATGCTCATTGAATTTATGCATATATCTCTTTAAACTACTCAACTATTTTATTACACCATAGGAATCATTTCGATATATCTCCCATTTTAATGGGATCGATCACATTTCGAGAAAAACACATTAGCCATAAAAGTTTCCCATTGAAACCAAAAGTAATTTGATACAAAACATAGGTTTTAACCTTATATAGTTAATTGTTTCAAATAGATTCTTAATAAAATGAAAAATATTCAATGTAAAACACATGCATTAACATATAATTGTGATATTTTCCCTTCATTCCAACTTAGTCCATCCTTCTAATAAAACATATTTTAATTAAGTAGATATATCCATAGTGATCCACTAATATTTGTTCACCAACAACTATTCCATTTTGGACTTATATATCTCAAAACTATGCTCATTGAATTTATGAATATATATCTTTAAACTAATCAACTATTTTATTACACCATAGGAATCATTTCGATATATCTCTCATTTTAATGAGGTCTATCACATTTCGATAAAAACACATTAGCCATAAAAGTTTCCCATTGAAACCAAAAGTGATTTGATACAAAACATAGGTTTTAACCTTAAATAGTTAATTGTTTCAAATAGATGTTTAATAAAATGAAAAATATTCAATGTAAAACACATGCATTAACATATAATTGTGATATTTTCCCTTCTTTCCAACTTAGTGGACATCCTTCTAGAAAAATCTCTTTTAATGAAGCAAATATATCCTTAGTGATCCACTGATATTTGTTTACCAACAACTATTCCATTTTGGACTTATATATCTCAAAACTATGCTCATTGAATTTATGCATCTATATCTTTAAACTACTCAACTATTTTATTTCACCATAGGAATCAATTCATTATATCTCCCATTTTAATGGGGTCTATCACATTTCGAGAAAAACACATTAGCCATAAAATTTTCACATTGAAACCAAAAGTATTTTGATACAAAACATAGGTTTTAACCTTATATAGCTAATTGTTTCAAATAGATTCTTAATAAAATGAAAAATATTCAATGTAAAACACATGCATTAACATATAATTGTGATATTTTCCCTTCTTTCCAACTTAGTCCATCCTTCAAGAAAAATCTCTTATAATGAAGCAGATATATCCATAGTGATCCACTGATATTTGTTCACCAACAACTATTCCATTTTGAACTTATATATCTCAAAACTATGCTCATTGAATTTATGCATATATCCCTTTAAACTACTCAACTATTTTATTACACCATAGGAATCATTTCGATATATCTCCCATTTTAATGGGATCTATCACATTTCGAGAAAAACACATTAGCCATAAAAGTTTCCCATTGAAACCAAAAGTAATTTTATACAAAACATAGGTTTTAACCTTATATAGTTAATTGTTTCAAATAGATTCTTAATAAAATGAAAAATATTCAATGTAAAACAGATGCATTAACATATAATTGTGATATTTTCCCTTCTTTCCAACTTAGTCCATCCTTCTAATAAAATATCTTTTAATGAAGCAGATATATCCATAGTGATCCACTGATATTTGTTCACCAACAACTAATCCATTTTGGACGTGTATATCTCAAAACTATGCTCATTGAATTTATGAATATATATCTTTAAACTACTCAACTATTTTATTACACCATAGGAATCATTTCGATATATCTCTCATTTTAATGAGGTCTATCACATTTCGAGAAAAACACATTAGCCATAAAAGTTTCCCATTGAAACCAAAAGTGATTTGATACAAAACATAGGTTTTAACCTTAAATAGCTAATTGTTTCAAATAGATGCTTAATAAAATGAAAAATATTCAATGTAAAACACATGCGTTAACATATAGTTGTGATATTTTCCCTTCTTTCCAACTTAGTGGACATCCTTCTAGAAAAATCTCTTTTAATGAAGCAAATATATCCTTAGTGATCCACTGATATTTGTTCACCAACAACTATTCCATTTTGGACTTATATATCTCAAAACTATGCTCATTGAATTTATGCATCTATATCTTTAAACTAATCAACTATTTTATTTCACCATAGGAATCAATTTGTTATATCTCCCATTTTAATGGGGTCTATCACATTTCGAGAAAAACACATTAGCCATAAAAGTTTCCCATTGAAACCAAAAGTAATTTGATACAAAACATAGGTTTTAACCTTATATAATTAAATTGTTTCAAATATATTCTTAATAAAATGAAAAATATTCAATGTAAAACACATGCATTAACATAAAATTTAATATTTTCCCTTCTTTCCAACTTAGTCCATCCTTCTAGAAAAATCTCTTTTAATGAAGCAGATATATCCATAGTGATCCACTAATAATTGTTCACCAACAACTATTCCATTTTGGACTTATATATCTCAAAACTATGCTCATTGAATTTATGGATATATATCTTTAAACTATTCAACTATTTTATTACACCATAGGAATCATTTCGATATATCTCCCATTTTAATGGGATCTATCACATTTCGAAAAAAACACATTAGCCATAAAAGTTTCCCAATGAAACCAAAAGTAATTTGATACAAAACATAGGTTTTAACCTTATATAGTTAATTGTTTCAAATATATTCTTAATAAAATGAAAAATATTCAATGTAAAACACATGCATTAACATATAATTGTGATATTTTCCCTTCTTTCCAACTTAGTCCATCCTTCTAATAAAATATCTTTTAATGAAGCAGATATATCCATAGTGATCCACTGATATTTGTTCACCAATAACTATTCCATTTTGGACTTATATATCTCAAAACTATGCTCATTGAATTTATGCATCTATATCTTTAAACTACTCAACTATTTTATCACACCATAGGAATCATTTCGATATATCTCCCATTTTAATGGGGTCTATCAAATTTCGAGAAAAGCACATTAGCCATAAAAGTTTCCCATTGAAACCAGCAGTAATTTGATACAAAACATAGCTTTTAACCTTATATAGTTAATTGTTTCAAATAGATTCTTAATAAAATGAAAAATATTCAATGTAAAACACATGCATCAACATATAATTGTGATATTTTCCCTTCTTTCCAACTTAGTCCATCCTTCTAGAAAAATCCCTTTTAATGAAGTAGATATATCCATAGTGATCCACTGATATTTTTTCACCAACAACTATTCCATTTTGAATTTATATATCTCAAAACTATGTTCATTGAATTTATGCATCTATATCTTTAAACTACTCAACTATTTTATTACACCATAGGAATCATTTCGATATATCTCCCATTTTAATGGGATCTATCACATTTCGAGAAAAACACATTAGCCATAAAAATTTCCCATTGAAACCAAAAGTAATTTGATACAAAGCATAGGTTTTAACCTTATATAGTTAATTGTTTCAAATTGTTTTTTCCCAAAAACGTTTTTTTTTTGGGCACTACCCCTGAACACTTGTGTGTGGGGAATTTTTCGTCTATATGAAACCCTAATGTGGGGGTCCTTTCCTCCCATTTTATTCCCACCACTATGCTTATAAAAATATATAGTGCATGGGGGTATTCACATAAAGAATATAACACATACCAAACATCCAATAATTCTCCTTAATGTGACCATCAACGTTGCAATGGTTTGAATTATTTCTACTACCATTGCATGGATGTGTAGTGGCTATTTTATTCTTATCCTCCTATTTCCAAGTCTTATTCCCCTCCTTCAAAGCTTCTTGGTGCTAATTTTTCTTCAAATCACTTAAGTACCCTTTATTTTGGCCTATGGTTTCTAGATAATGTGCATATACACATGGCTCATACATTATCCTTAGCCTGAAAAGAATCACTTGTTTTTGTAGATGGTTATATAGACCCCACATATACTTAAGGAGTACATTTGGGCTCTTGGGAAATATATCCAATAATATGACCATATTTTTTAACTTAGTACACTCTTATACACCCTTATTTCTACGTACAGTAATGTGAGTGATTCCACGGGTCCTCTACACACTTCATAGGGTATAATTGGGACAAGTAGTATTAACTTCTAAAAGGTTTATAGGCAAGGTTTGTAAAGGGCCAGTTAGCCTTTGGATCTCATATTTTATGAAAGGTGACATATCCAGTAAATGCCCCTACAATCAATCTCTGGAATAGATCTAAATAAAAGTTCTTCATTTTAATATCCATAAACCACAACCACTTTTAGGAAAATCGTGTACATGTGTCATTTCTCCGATAAACTCTTAAGGAAAAAATTAAAGCATGTGTCATTGGCTTTCTCCCACTAAATTTAAAGCTTGTGTCATTTCTCAAGGCTTTCTCCCATTAATTCAAGGCAAACTTTGAGGCCTAAAAACTGAAAGTAGCTTAACTTCCATAGGATAGGATCCCGCAAACTCAAATGGAGTAAAATGTTAAATGTTAAAAGTGGAGTGTTTTATGATGTAATGGATCTGAATAATCTAGATTGACATGGTTGTATTGAACTTCCATAGGATAGTATCATCCAAACTCAAGGTGAGTAAAATGTTAAATGTTAAAAGTGGAGTGTTTTATGATGTAATGGATCTTAATAATCTAGATTGACATGGTTGTATTTTATTAATGTACCTAAATTTACACCTTCCATGTTGCTTTATTCTTTTAAAATGTTAAAAGTGGAGTGTTTTAGGATGTAATGGATATAGATAATCTAGATTGTGTTAAATATGATGTAATGGATCTTAATAATCTAGATTGACATGGCTGTATTTTATTAATGTACCTAAATTTACACCCTCCATGTTGCTTTATTCTTGTAAAATGTTAAAAGTGGAGTGTATTAATGTACCTAAATTAACACCTTCCATGTTGCTTTATTCTTTTAAAATGTTAAAAGTGGAGTGTTTTATGATGTAATGGATATAAATAATCTAGATTGACATGGTTACATTGATATGATGATAGTGTAGGTTGATGTTAAAGTTGTAAAATTCTTGTACATATCAATTATCATAAATTATTAAACAATTTGATAAGTGATAAATCATACTTCTTATTAAGGACATAACTAATTTGTCATAACAGAACTCTGATATATAAACACAGTCTTCAATTCCATTGTTTTGTAGGTAAAGTACTATCTTCACATTAAAGCATTTTATAAGGTTACTCTAAAACTAAAGGCTTTCTCCTATTAATTAAAGGCAAGCTTTAAAGCCTAAAGTGGCTGAAATTACATAGGATTTTAGTCTGTCTGTTGAGTATTAACTTCTACAAGGTTCTATAGGCAGAGTATGTAAAGGGCCAAGTAGTGTTAACTTCTATAAGTTCTAAAGGCAGAGTCTGTAAAGGGCCAGGTAGCCTCTAGATCTCATCTTTTCTGAAAGGTGACATATCCAGTAAATGCCCCTATAGTCAATCTCTGGAACAGATCTAAATAGAAGTTCTTCATTTTAATATCCATAAACCACGACCACTTTAAGGAAAATTGTGTACATGTGTCATTTATCCCAGACATGTGTCCTTTTTCCCATAAATTCTTAGGAAAAGTTTTTAAAGCATGTGTCATGTTGCCTTTCTCCCATTAACTTTAAAGCATGTTTTTAGTAAGTGCATAAAATAATTTTTCAAACCATGTCAATGTCATTTCTCCCACAAACTAAAGGCTTTCTCTCATTTATTCAAGGCAAACTTTAAGGCCTAAAAATTGAACCTAAAGTGGCTAAAATTTCATAGTATTTTGAACTTCCATAGGATTTTGGTCTTTCTGTTGAGTATTAACTTCTACAAATTCTAAAGGCAGAGTCTGTAAAGGGCCAAGTAGCCTCTGGATCTCATCTTTTCTCAAAGGTGACATATCCAGTAAATGCCCCTACATTCAATCTCTGGAACAGAAATAGAAGTTCTTCATTTTAATATCCATAAACCACTACCACTCTAAAGCAAACCTTGTACATGTGTCATTTCTCCCTTCTCTCATAAACTTTTAGGCAAACTTTAAGGCATGTGTCATTTCTGTTTCATTTCTCCTTCAAACTCATAAAGGTGTGACTTTTGACATAACTAGTTGTTTTAGTAAGTGCATAAAATAATTTTGCAAACCATATAAATGTCATTTCTCCCACAAACTAAAAGCTTCCTCCCATCAAGGCAAACTTTAAGGCCTAAAAACTGAACCTAAAGTGGTTGAACTCTCATAGGATAGTATCCCCCAAACTCAAGGCTTTCCCCCATTAATTCAAGGCAAATTTTAAGGCCTAAAAACTGAACCTAAAGTGGTTGAACTTCCATAGGATTTTAGTTTGTTGGTTGAGTCTTAACTTCTACAAGTTCTAAAGCAGTCTGCAAAGGGCTAGGTAGCCTCTGGATCTCATCCTTTCTTAAGGCATGTTATTTCTAGATGTGATTTATGCCATAAATTTTAAGGCAAACTTTCATGCAAACCATGCATAAACCATGTATATGTGTCATAAATCTCCCTTAAACTCTAGGCAATGCAATCTTTAACACATCTCATTTCTAGATGTGAATTCTACCATAAACTTTAAGTAAAAATTTAAGATAAACCATGCACATGTCATTTATCTCATACACATGTGTGATTTCTCCTATGCATTCGCAATAAATGTCAATTTAATATATTTTTATTGAATTTGTTTTTTTTAGGGATAAAAAAAACCCACTAAATATGGTTGAAAAATGGAAATTATGCATAGATGTTTCTTGCTATCCCAATCCATGGAAAGAAGTGATTACATATGTGTTTTCCAATGTTGCGACTAGAAAATTCATCCAAAGGAAAATGAATATATCGGGAAGAACAAAAAACAACGAGGCATATTATACTGCATTGATAGAAGGCTTGAGAACAGCTATGGAGTATGGATCAAATGGAATTGTATTTTTCACCAATTCTAAACTTGTGTATAACCACATGAATGGTGTGTACCAAGTTAAGAAGGAGAGGCTACAAGAACTGCATGGAATAGAAAACAATATTGTTAGCCAATTTCAATTTTTTAGTATAAGACATTGTACAAATGTGAATAAGATGTATGCTGATATATTGTATGGGGAAATGCCAATTCAGGATTCATATATCAAAGATGAATTATAATTATACGGGGAAATTCCAATGCAAGATTCATCTCTCAAAGATGAATTAGTTTTGAGACGCTCTTCTTCAAAAATTCAAGATTCATCTCTCAAAGATGAATTAGTTTTGAGACGCTCTTCTTCAAAAATTCAAGATTCATCTCGCAAAGATGAATTAGTTTTGAGACACTCTTCTTCAAAAATTCAAGATTCATCTCTCAAAGATTAATTAGTGTTGAGATGCTCTCCTTCAAAATTTATTGATGGACATTGTAGCATATCTTGGATATGTGTGTGTTTTGTACTTATAAATGCTTTTTTTAATGACTATGTGTTTTTTTCAATTATATACCAAGTGTGCTCCCACCACACCATGTAAAGCGCAACTTGGTGAACTTCACATTTGCAACAAGTGGTGAACTTCACATTTTTATAAAATTAAAATGCGAGGACTTCAACAATTTTTTGTTTAAATGGAGTTTCACACTTCTTTTTTAATGACCATGTGCTTTTTTCAATTTTATACCAAGTGTGCTCCCACCATGTAAAGCACAATTTGGTGAACTTAACATTTTTATAAAAAAATTTGCTTAAATTGAGTTTCACACATCAATTAGTGCTTCGAAAGTTGTGTTTTACATAATTTGTGTACACTAAATTACATTAATTTTCTGAAATTTATTTTGAATTTATTTTAAATTGTAATTTAAAAAAATAATTGTAAATGTCCACTGTAGATATATATATCATGGAGGATGAACAACGAAGATCAACAGAATCTCATATCTCTACGAGAGAGGGGGATCAGGGATCGAGTGATGTTCATGGTATTTAAATATAATCTTAAATATCCATACATATACATACATGTGTGTACATATGGAATTGATTTTTTATCAATTTTGTGAGTTAAATTAGTTGTTAATAGGTTTCATTTTTTATTTTTTAGGAGCCAAGAGGAGAAGGGTGTCTACTCCATCAATGGAGCATGTCCATGGTTCACGCAATCGTGTTATGGTTCGCGCGATTTAATCAATGAATATGTACATGTATTTATATGTATGAATGTATTTTTGAATTGATTATAAATTCATATTTGTTTATGAAGCTTCTCTCTCGTCTCTTGAGGTTGGTGGTGGTTCAGATTCCCTTAGAGGGCCATCAATAAGAGCTGGTGGATTGCATGAAGGTGGTGATATGTATTCCCCAAAAGGCCAATCAATGGATGGGCGTGTTGGTTCTCAACCAATTGGTGGTCATGTTGGTTCTCAACAGGGTCGTTCTAGTTCTCAACAGTCTCAGGGTAGGCAAGATGCTAGCCAACCACATCGAGGTGGCCATCAATTTGAATATATTTTTCATTCAATTTGTACAAATTTGTTTACATGTGATTTTATTGATATACAAAATTTTTATATTGATGCAGAGGTTGAAAATGCTACTCCAAATGTTGCTCAAAAAAGACATAGAGAAGAATGCTTCATTCAAGAAGAAGGTTTTCCACCAAACACGACTTATCCAACGGAAATTTCTGATATACCTTGGGAAAAAAACATGTAGTAATGCACCTTGGAAAGGTGTCAACATCTTCATACACAATTGAAGAGAGATCTTGTGGCTTTGACTCTACCTATTGAGAGTCAACAAAACTTGGAAATAGCTACATACTCTTTAGGCGAACTAGTAGATGTGTACCAAAATCTTGGGCCAACCACTGATACTTTTGTAGAAGTCATGAGAAAAAGAAAGGAAACAGTGATGGGTCCCGATAAATGGGAGGTTGTTAAACAAAGAGTTACAACATAAATGGTCAAATCTATGTTTAATTTCAAAGAAGGGCCGAAAAGAAGATGTTGAAGGTGCAATATTTCAAGCACCCTCATATAGCTCACTATTTGTATGATAGAAACCCTGCGGCCTATGGAAGACTCCCATGGAACAACGAGGTTCCGCTTTATTTTGCAAAAAAAAATTATGCAGAATTCTTTTTGCAAATGAAAACCAATTACAATGACCTTCCCTCTGAATTTTTTGGCCCTGGGAAAGGTCGATTGTGTGACCGTAGGGGCGCTAGGCATGATGTTGAGTTTCCTCGCCCTGAGCCACCATTGGTTAGTCGAACTTTTCGTGTCAAAACTTTGCGGTCAGAGATGGAAGCCACTTCTCAAATTAGTCGAGAAGCAAGGGATACCATCATTGAAAATGTTCACAGTGGATTGGGTAGAGTCGATGTTAGTCTGAATCGACAAAGAGCACGTGAGAATGCACGCGCTAATTTTGTGTATTATATGGATGAAGAGATTAACAACATGAGTGTTGAAGATCTCAAAACATATGCAAATAATTGTCGCAATGGTTGGCATGACCTAATTTTTCATGAGGAAGAGGGCATGGGAACGGTATGTGTTAATGGTTAAGGTTCAATTATTTTAACACATGTATAATTTCTAATAAATACATATATACATACATTTGTTTGTATACTTTAATCTAACAAAAATGTGTCATTATATGTTAACACCTTTTGCAATTGTCACGCTTGATGAATGAATAAAATGTTAATATCACAGTCGGAGCCTCTGGTTCAAACAATCAAGATGGGTCTCACCATCAATCATACAATCAGATGGTTCTCACCATCAAGATATGTTGGCAAATGTTAGTGTTTTTTAAGTGAACATGAAAAATAGTACAATTTTTTTTTATCTATTATTATATATATCGAAACATGATGAGATATTTTTAAAATAAATAATTGTGTACACATGTACATGTGCATATATATAATAAAATTTTTTTACAGATTCCGATTCCGTCCGATGTTTTTGGGATGGTGGTACCTTCTTCTTCCTTGGGAGATGTACCTTCTACTTCCTTAGGAGATGTGTCAAATCCACAATCACAAGTATGGACAATTTTTCACTTTTAAAATTTATGTTTTTAAGTTATATATTCCACCTCAAAAAGTTCCATTAAAAAATGGTATATGTCTATATCTTGAGTTATTTTAAATTTTTTGAATTTTAGGTTTTTGGAGATTTTCTTTCTGAACCACTCTTAGGAGATGTGCCAAATCCACCAGCACAAGTATTCAATTTTTCACTTAAATATATATATGTTTTTAAGTTATAAGTTATAAATTTAAGTTCAAAATTTTTATTTTATTTTCAAAGAGAAAAAATTCGTAAACTTTCATTAAAGAGAGATTACATGTTACAAATAGCTGTGTAGTGCAACTGATCAGTCCAAAAACTAAAACAGTCAGATACATGCCATCAAGCAGGTATGAAAACAGTCCCAAAAAATAAGCATATTTTCAGGAATATTTCAAATGTTTACATAGTAAGCTCGGTGCTTAACTTACTATCAAATAAGCAAAAATATAAACCATATTAAATAAGTATACATGTCGGTAGTAATATATCCCGGGAGATAGTCACAAAATTCTCCCCCAAAAAACTTGTACATCGAGTAAGTCATCTATAGATGTGCCTCCTCTATGAAAGGCCAATGAAAATATCTGTAAACCTGTCCACCCGTGTGTTCAGTGAAATGCCAGGTGCCCCAATCTAGCTCCGACGCTTCTTTGGATAATTTGTCAGCCACTTTGTTCCGAGACCTGTAAATATGTGTAACTGAGATAGAATCAAAAAGGACTTTGAGATGATGAACCTCAGCAGCAGTGCAGACAGTGTGTGCGAGTGACATAGTGCAAGATTATTGAACCAATTGATAACAAGCAGTGAGTCACCAAAAATCTGGATGGCGTTGCATTGGATGTCCTGTGCAAATGTCAGCAGTAGTCTAAGGCAGTTCAGTTCTGCATAATTATTTGTATCGGGTCCCAATCCCATTCTGATATGGTAGAAGTGATGGTCATTTAAGTAGAGAATTGCACCCCCTCCGCAGCCCGTAGCATTGGACGCACCATCAAAGTATGCCCAAGCACGATTGTGATCTATTAATTCAGGGGTGTCTAGAGGAGGCTTGCTGTGATGACTGTCAACCAACAAAAGACTGAAAGTAGAAATGGAGGCCGCGCAAATACGATCACAGTCGATAGGAATATCACTGAAAATCAGTCTGTTCCATCCTATCCAGATCTCCCATGCCACAATTAAAGGGAGATTCCTCATTCGCGGGTCATTATCATAGTGCCTCCACCAATTTGTCCAGGCTGCCAGTAGATTGTCCCCCTACCAAATAAAATTACAGCCCAGGCCCGTGCAGATCCGAGCCCAGATAACTTTGACACAATTGCACAGAAGGAATAAGTGGATCGCGTCCTCACAGCTAGCCCGGCAGTAACTGCATTGTGAAGCCCCTTGGTATGCTCTTTTGTGGAGAAAATCCATGGTGGGAATACATTGATTGAGTATGCACCAGAAAAGTGTTATGTGTTTGTGAGGGGCTGTTAATTTCCAAAGACAGTGCCACCACCATTATTTGATAGGGGGTTCCTTGGCCCGAATTAAGGCATGGTATCCAAGTTTAGGAGCGTATTGACCATGTGGAGATACAGCCTAAATTAACCTATCAGCCTGCTCAGTAATTCGAGTGTTTGTAGCTTTAAGGGCCCAAATATACCTCTGCCAAATCCGAGCACCAACCTGTGGGATGTCAAGATCAGCAGCGCTAAGCTAGGCTTGGCCCCGCCACGAGGAATGAGCCAGGTCCGCAATCTGAGCAAGATAGAAAATATTTCTGTTTGCAAGGTGTTCAGTGATAAATACAGGTAGTTTGTAATGATCTCCGCTTCCAGACCACGAATCAGTGCCAATGCAAACCATAGCACCCGAGACAATCTGCCAAGATAATCCAAGTTGTATGATATGTGCCGCCTTATTGATCGCCTTCCAAATAATAGATGAGCCAGTGGTCTGACCAATCCTGTCTCGGATCCAATCGAGGGGGTTCCGAGGCGAAATATATTTAGTCACAATAACATCTTTCCAAAGACTCTAACCCGTGATTAAATGCCAGCACATCTTAGCAGCCAAGGCCCTCGAGAAGAGATGCAAATCTTTTAATCCCCAGCCTCCCCATTGTTTAGGGATGTTAATGCGATCCCAGGAAATCCAAGCAAAGGTGGAGGCTTGACCCTGATTGCGCCAGAGGAAATGTCTGCAAATATTTTTGATTATGTTGGTGATGCCAATTGGAATCCAAGCCAGGGTCATCCAATAGACCGGAATAGCTTCCAGCACAGATTTGATGAGGATCAGTCGTCCAGCCCTGGATAGCCATCTGTTATACCAGACATTAATTCTGCGTTCAATCTTGGCTATAATCCAGTTCCAGTCTTTAATCTTGTAGTCATTTGGTTTAATATGAAATCCCAAATATTTGAGTCCATCATTGATGTCAATGCGAACATAGTCAAATAGGTGCAGTGAAATGCCTTGTTCCATTCCCGAGCAGCCAGTCATAATAATGGTGGATTTGGTGCCATTAGGTTCCATGCCTGTGGCCCTGCAAAAGCAGTGCAGTAGCAGATCAAAGTGAACAGAGTCTTGTCTAGTACCATTGAGGAAAATGAGAACATCATCTACAAATAAGAGATGAATGAGATGAAGAGTGTCATTGATTCGGAGCCCTTGAAGTTGTCCTCTGTCTTTTTCATTTTTAATGAGCCCCGAGAGTCCCTCCATAACCAAGACAAATAATAATGGTGAGAGAGGACATCCCTGACGCAGTCCTCTCCCCGCATGAAAGAAATCATATGCGGTGCCATTGATCAGAATGCTGAAAGTGGCATGACAAATACATCCCATAATCCAGTTTATAAACAGATGAGGGAAACCAGAGTGGATCAAAATGAGATGAAGGTAACTCCAGTTGACCCGATAAAATGCCTTTGTGAGATCGATTTTAAGAATGGTGGATTTCTGGCTCTGGGTCTTAATGGTATGGAGAACTTCCTGGGCCGTGCCAATAGCTTCATGAATTTGCCTATGATTCAGAAATGCAAATTGTTCCTTTTCAATATGAGTAGACAGGAAAGGCTTGATGCGGTTAGCAATAAGTTTGGATATGATCTTGTATATGCAGTTACACAGAGATATAGGTCTATATTCATTGAAACTAGTTGGATTGTTTGATTTTGGTATGAGAGCAATGAAAGTGGTGTTGAATCCATCATAAATTCTACCTCGCACTCTGCTGTCTTCAATCATAGTCAACAGGTCAGATGAAATGAGATCAAAAAAATGGATAAAAAACTCAATGGGCCAGCCATCAGGCCCAGGGCTTTTGTCCCGCTTGAACCATTTCAATACACCTTCCAGCTCACCTAAGGTAACTGGTGCATTGAGGTCATCCATCTGATCCTCTTCAACAAATATTTTGAAATTCTGGGTAATGTGCATGATGTCCGGAAGGTCAATGCTGTTTGACGCCCTGTAAAGGTTTGTGAAGTGTCTGGTGCCTAGGTCAAATAATTGAGACTGCGTTCTCGCTGTAAATCCATTATTGTCTTACAATTCCCAAATGCTATTTGCAGCCCTCCGGCCATTTGCATGCTGCTGGAAGAATTTAGTATTTTCATCACCCGCTTGTAACCATATAGCCCGGCTTTTTAGTCTCCAATCTTCCTCCTTTTTTCTCAAAAATTTAGCTCTTTCCGATTCAAGTGCAATAAGTTGTGCCCTGGTATCATTAGAACGATAGCCCAGTAAATCAGCATTGTTGATACTGGCAATCTTATTTTCAATATTAATCAGAGCCTCCCTCTCCGATCGCTTCTTGTTCCGAACCCATCGAAGAGTAAGTTTTTTGATTCGGTTAAGATTGTCATTAATTATCCTGCCCGAATCACGGTCATTCAAAGGGCCGCAATGCTGCCAGGCCCGAGTGACCATCAGGGTATAATCAGGATCTCTCAGCCACCGAGCATTGAATTTGAATGGGGAACGAGCCCTATTAGTTCCACACTCGAAATCCAAATATATAGGAGAGTGATCAGATTTACCACTCATCCCCACCCATTGACGAACACGAGTCATAATAGGTAGGAGAGACTGCTTAATTATAAATCTATCTAGCCTACGCGCCAAAGCAGCAATGCCAGTCCTTCTGTTCCTCTAGGTGGGTTGAATCTTGGTAGATTGAATATCAATCAGATTTGAGGCATCCAGCAGTGAGTTGAAAAACTCAACTAATGGATCTGGGGAAGCATTGGGGCCCCAAGATTCGGATATCCCTAAAGAGAAATTAAGATCTCCACCCAGTATAAGATGAGGTGCATTGAGTAAAGAACAAGTCATCAAAGAAGTCCAGAAATTCTCTCTGTTTGTGTAGGGCCCATAAATGTTGATCAAAGTAAATTCCACCTCCGAGTTACCAAAGAGGACATTCATAGCCAGAACTCCAGATCGACCCCAAAAGTTAGTCATCCGGGTAGTCTTGTCATTAATACCCAAAGCACAGCCCCCAGATCGCCCAGATGCATCAAGGGTGATGAAATTCCAACGAGGTAGGAGAGAGGTCAAGAGAGCCTACACATCAGGGCCAGCACCAAGCGTTTCCTGAAGAAATAGAATGTCAATAGGTCGTTGAGTTAACAAATCCTTGAGGGCCAATCTCTTATCGGGGTTGGCCAGACCCCTGCAATTGAAAGAGAGGCAGATCATGATGTAACCATCAACGAGGGTCTTCTAGCTCTAAAGACCCGTATAAGAGAGGATTGAGTGCCAGCTTCAACTTCAATATTTGCTCTTTTGATCGCCTTCGCCAATGCAGATGGTCGACCACGTGATTTGATGGGAATACAGTCCAGGCTAGGCCCAATCCCAAAAGTCTCACCCAACTGTGGTAGAGAGAGTGATCTAAGGAAATAGTTGTGACGTGATGAGGGAGTCTCAGAAGATGAGGATGAGTGGCAGTGGATTTCAGCAGAGGAGTGGTGAATAATAGGAGTGGATGATGGGTGCGTCAAAGCCATAGTACAGCAAACCACGGGGAGTTTCAATGAGTGGCCAGACATAGACGAAGGAATGCCAGAGGTATAAATAGGAGAGGATTGAATGATATCGCCAATACCATATGTGATTTGGAAAGAAGTGAAAACTGGTAGGACTAGAATACCATCAGAAATCAAAGAGGCACAGGATAGAGAGTTACCTGGAATAGAAGGGGTCCGCTGAGTAGTCTCCATCGAAGCCAGCGAGCGAGTTCTGGGCTACGAGGTGGTCCACGATGGAAGAACAGTATGCATCATCTCAGCCTCTCTCGGGGCGTCCGGGATCGGCATGCTCACATCAGCACCTCCCAGCACATTGCTATTCACCGGCCCAGTCTGAGTACTCGTCAAACGGGATATCTTCGAAGCCTGCTTGCCAATACCCTTCTTAGGACAATCCTTATACAAGTGACCAACAACATGACACTTCCGGCATCGAAATGGCACGCCCTTGTACTCCAGTGTTTGCTGCCAGATCATCCCATCAAAAACCATGTTGAAACTTTCATAGAGGCCATCCCGTGTGTCTAAGAAAATCAAGATCCGATCCACTGCTCCACTGCCCGATGTCAAATAGGATCGGTCATGATCCAGATAGAGGCCAAAATGTCCTCCGATATTCTTCAGTGCAGATTCGCTCCAAAATTGCAGTGGCAGACCTGGCAGCCTCATCCAGATGGGGCCAACACCGACATTCTCCTTTTTAGGGTTGAACAGGGGAACCCATCTTTTGAGGTAGACTGGGTGCATCTCAAGATGCCAGTAATGCTTGAGAGCCCAGTCTGATTGTTCAGGGCGATCAAATGAGAGTGAAAACCAGCCTTTGGTGAGGACCTGGACCTCCGGGAGAACAGGGAGAGTATCGCTCCAGATTTCACGAATCCACCTCCGAAGCCGAGTAACGGAGTATTTTCGGCTGCGGACCTTCCCCACAAGAGTCTTGGTCGCAATAAAGCCCCAGTCCACCATACCTCTCTCGCTGCCAAAGTTTGTGGTATAGATGAGTTTATTTTTTGTGACCTTGTGCAGATTCTTAGCCTTTGAGCAGCCCAGCTCCGGCTCCACAGTGTTGTCAGTCTCAGAGGATGTGCCAATCCTTCCCGGTAAGTTGAAGTCCTCCAAAATATTTGTAAACGCCCCTAAGGCCACCGATGGTGCATTGGGAGCCAAGTCTATAAGCGTCTCGTCCCCCGGGATAGAAGGTCCATGAGAGTTAGGTCTATTAAGAGGAGGTCCACCAATGCTCAGATGAGCCAGTGAGCCGGGAGCAACCCCGATATCATGGTAAACCGCATCTGAGAACTGCGCTGAGCATCCAATAGCGGCACTCGTCAATATATCTTGTCCTGCCTGGGGAAAATCCAAAGATCCCAAGTCTACACCTGAGGGCGAGTCGAAAGAAAATAGTGCTAGGTCAGCCAGAGGCGAGTTGTAGCCTCCCACATTTGCCAGCTCGGACGGAGCAGGTGCCTCCACCTTAGGAGACGGGTCCAGGTCAGACATGTAGGCCTCCGCATCTTGTGCTTCAAGTCCCTAGATGTCGACCCCCTCCAGGGGGTCCTCCGAATAATCCACCGCATCATCATAGTGATCCATAATGGGTAGTGAGACGCCAGTCAAAGCCGTGAACCACCTTCAGAATAAGGCCAAAACCTCGTGGTAAATGGTGGAAGGTCCGGTTAAAACCACAGGCACGAGACAGAGAGTGTCAGTTCTAGTGCAGACGCCAATGGTAGTGGGAGCCCGATGAAATAGCCAAAGCACCTCTAGGTCAGGGTCCACAGACCCGAAAGGCCCCACGCGATACAGTAGGTCGGCCAAATGAAAACAGTGGATGTCAAGGAAAATGAAGCGTTCTGCAAACCCAGCAAATAGATAAGGAACAGTCCCTGGTCCAAGAACAAAACACCCCAATCGATAGCAGCCAAGTAAGTTCCAAAGGGGCTTGGCCAACAGCCCCGAAACCGGTTAGACAGGCGCGCGGAATAAAACATAAACTAAACAGATACACATTACTCGGTAATAATGGCGTCAGGAGTAACCTGATAACTTGGGGCAAACCCAGTCCCATCGTCACAAATCAAAGGTCTCATCTGCACAGTCGATTCAGGGGCCCCCGAAAATGAGTGCCAGCCCCTCGCAAGGCGCCGACACCGCCATGGTAACCTGCAAACACCCGAGTTCGGCCGCTAGGGTTTCAGAGCCCTCCCCCTCTACTGGAATATGGATTGTCTGGCATTGCACTATCGTCGGTTGATTGAAAAATTGGATTGTTCTCGCCACAAAACCTATGTTGGTCACAAGGTAGGAGAAATTATTATGGTACGAATCCTCAGTATTCAAAATTTTTATTATAAATTGAGATCTAGAGATTTTGAGTTATTTTAAATTTTTTGAATTTTAGGTTTTTGGAGATTTTCTTTTGGAGCCTCTCTTAGGAGATGTGCCAAATCCACCAGCAGAAGTATTCAATTTTTCACTTAAATATATGTTTTTAAGTTATAATTTATAAATTGAAGTTTAAAAGTTTTATTATAATTGAGATCTTGATCTTGAGTTATTTAATACTTATAAATTTTTTGAATTTTAGGCTTCTATAGAGGATTTCTTTTCTCCACGGACTCTAGCGATGGAGATAGGAACATCCACACCATTTCAACCATTTGAACAAGTTGTCTAACTTTTTTTTTAATATTATTGAAAATAAGTTTATATATGCATTTTCATTTGAAAATTTTTAATATATATATAATTGTACATGTATATTGTACAGTTTACTGTTAGAGATGTTCCTGTGGGGGAAGTTGTAGTGGACATGCAACAAATGGAGAGGGAACCTCATGAGGTATTGCATGATTTCTTTTTACATGAAGTTCTACATATTCTCACTCAATTTAAAACATCAAATTTAATGTTTGTACACATTGTGTACAAGTTCCCCATGATTCGCGGGATAGCTCGAGGATTGTGACTTTGCTGGGAGAGACACTACATCCATTTGTATTTAATGGATGATGCACATGCACTATTTGATGGATGATGCACATGCACACATGCAACATTATATTTTCAATAGATTTAGTCTTAAATTTACTTTTTTATATATAGTCTTATCTAGACGCAATCATATATAACTTGATACTTGTGAGATCTACAAATTTTGGACATATTTTATGTGAACTACATTTGGTACATGTGAATGTGACATATAATTCTTTTAAAACTTAAGTTTTGGATGGTTGAACTACACTTTGCATGTGAAGTAATGTTACAGTGTTATATATAATTTTTTTTTGTTTTTAAAACTCAAGTTTTGGATAGTTGAACTACATTTGGCATGTGATGTGAAGTAATGTTGTGTTAAATAATTTGTTTTGTTTTTAAAGTGTTATGGTTGAACTACATTTGGCATGTGAAGTAATGTTACTTGATACTTGATTATTGTGATCTATAATGTTTTGTTTTTATTACTCAAGTTTTGATACTTGTGATCTATAATGTTTTGTTTTTAAAACTCAAGTTTTGGATGGTTGAACTACATTCAGCATGTGAAGTAATGTTGTGTTATAATTTGTTTTATTTTTAAAAATTAAGTTCTGGATGGTTGAACTGCATTTGGAATGTGAATTAATGTTGTGATCTATATTAATGTTTTGCTTTTGAAAAACTCAAGTTTTGGATGGTTGAACTACATTTGGCATGTGAAGTAATGTTGTGTTATAATTTGTTTTGTTTTTAAAACTTAAGTTTTGGATGGTTGAACTACATTTGGCATGTCAAGTAATGTTGTGATATATAATGTTTTGTTAAATTAAAGCTTAAGTTTTGGATGGTTGATCTACATTTGGCATGTAATATAATGTTAAATGTTTTTATTCGATAGTTGAACTACAATTGGCATGGCATGTGAAGTAACGTTGTGATATAATCAAAAAGTTTTTAAAACTCAAGTTTTGGATGGTTGAACTACATTTGGCATGTGATTATGATATTATGTTTTGTTTTTAAAATTCAAGTTGTCTTTCTCCAAACAAACAAAAATTCACATGAATATATGTACATGTAGAAATGATTTTACACATGTTTGAATATATATGTTAAAACGATTGAAGTACAATACATATTGATGCATATATATATATATATAAACAATCATAAGATTATAGGTCTTGTTAGATGTGTCAAACAATCATAAAATTTTTAAAATGCATTCTATAATGTATATATATCCAGTACGTGCAACATTTTTCATCAATGCATGTATAGAAAAACTAATTTCAGTTAATTCCATTCTAGAACATATATATCCAATACGTGCAACATTTTTCATCAATGCACATAGAAAAAATACTTTCAGTTAATTACCTAGAACATGTATATATCCAGTACGTGCAACATTTTTCATCAATGCACATAGAAAAACTACTTTCAGTTAATTGCATTCTATAACATATATATCCAGTACTTGCAACATTTTTCATTAATGCACATACAAAAACAACTTTTAGTTTTAATTGCATTCTAGAACACACACACACACACGCATATATATCCAATACTTCTAGAACATATATATCCAGTACTTGCAACATTTTTCATCAATGCACATAGAAAAGCTACTTTCAGTGAATTGCATTCTAGAACATATATATATATATATATATATATATATATATATATCCAATACAAGCAACATTTTTCATCAATGCATGTATAGAAAAGCTAATTTCAGTTGATACTAGTGTGCATGTACCAAAACAATGTACATGTGCAAACACTTGCACAAATAACATAACAAGGCGGCTCAATTTTTCGTTGAGTTCTGGAAGTTCTAAAACATGAATCCAAAGAGAAGAAATTGTTGGGTATTTCAATCAAAAAAATTCCAATGGAATGCCATCTTCAATGATCCGTTCATGATCGGATTTTGGCATTTTCCTTTTCTTAATTTTCATTTTTTTCTTTGATTGAACCTCTATCAACGTTATGTATGTTGCACACACCAAGTGACTATATTGACAACTTATGACATTAGGTTCATAGTCTTCAAAGTAAGCAAAATCCCCACTTTGATTAGTTTGTCTAAAAAAATAACCTTTCAATATAATAGATCCTCTTTCATATGAAAACCCGTGATCATTATAGTTTTCTAATAATTTCATTTTTCGTTCAGTGCAACGCATCAAATAATACTTCACATTTTCACCGTTGTCAGTAGGTGCAATTACAGCAAAAACATCTCCTGCACAATCAAACAAACTTAACAAACTTATGTATTTAAATTTATTTCTAGATCTCCATCATTTGAAAGCAATTCAAATGTTACCTTCTCTAACAAGATCAGAAACTTGATCACCATCAAATGATATTGTAGTCTCTTTTGATTGCATTTCTTCAAACATTGCAACAGACGTTTTCCCCTTTGTATTTAGCTCTGTATGTTTCCAATATTTTACATACATTTGTTTTCACAAACGTCATTGGATTTTGTGTTGTCTATGCAAACATGACAAAAACAAGAATATTTTCTTTTATCCAATGCAAACACATTTGTGGACAACTTTGTTTTAATTGAATGCAATTTTTGAGTCCCTTTTATTGTTTCAACGTCATTTCCAATATGTCTATCTACATCTTCGATCCCAATATGCCAAAAAAACCTATATATGGAAAATTCAAAGAAGAATGTAAATATGATATCAAAAGACCATCAAAGATAATCATTGTGATAAATGTACACTGTTTAAAATTAGATATCCAATAAAAATTAAATTGAATGTACCTTCACACTTCCTTTGATCGGTTAGTCTCATGACTTAGAGCAACAATGCACCATTGAACAACTTCTTTAGCGTCCACACGTCGGTTTGCAGAGGGGTTCATTTGATTTCTTCGAAGTTCTCGTTTTATGCATGTCCCTGCACTGTCATGTTCTCCTTTTCCATGGCTAGTCTCAAAAAAATTCCAACAATGTTTAATGCAGATTTTCTTATGAAGACAACGCAACCAAAAGAATGATCGTGAAGATTTGAATTGACCTGCGCATCCATCTGACCATATCTAATGTTTATTTAATTTTATTCCACGACTTTTCAAGGAGTCATAAATATTTCCAAAACAGTATTGTACAAAATATGTATCATGTGTACGATCGTCACTAATATAAAAGTGATATTATTTAATAACATGTCGATTTTCACTTGTGCTTTCTATATGATCTACGTTTTGTTCAGCATGTCTATATAGAATATGGACGAGCATGGAGACTTGGTCAGAATGATAGTATTCACTCTGAATTTATTTTTGTGGAACAAATGTGTAGTTTTCTGCAAAATCAATTACTGACAAAATGGTCCCTGGTGGAAAAACTTCACGAGATTTTTTGAATTTCTAGTCATTCCATCGAGCTCTATGGGAATGCTTGGTGTATTTATAAATTTCTCCCTCAAACTTTCTCAAAAAATCTATCACAAAAAATTCTTCTTCTTGTAATTCAATTCTTTTAGCACTATTTGAATCTTGAATCGATGTATGGATATATTCATATCTCTTCCATTTCACTTTCATGTTCGACAATGATTGATCATTTATATCAGTACGATATTTGTTTTGAAATTTAGTCAAATTTTCACAATCATCGCATTTTTTACCACCAACACATTTCTTTTTGTAAAACAATTCATCGCTTTCTCTTTCACATAGAATTTGAGATATGAAATCACGGATAGTGGAAGGAGGAGGTGAATCTTTCCAAAATTTTCTACCAAAATTAAGGAATGTGTCATAATATAACTAAAATTCCACATGATAACGACAACAACAAGTGTCGCGTACGGTGATAGGTTTTACATACCATGGTTTTTGTTGAACAAAAGCACTGATTGAGACATAAATTTCACGATTCTCTTCTTTGAACTTGTTGAACAACTCTATCTGAGTGGTTTCCAAGAAGTGTTTTTCATGTTCTTTTACTGATTTCGTGTTATTCTTCTTCACATCACATCCCTTGCATTCGACGAAACAAGTGAATTTTTCTTCCAATATTCATATATTATTTTTTTAACATTTTCTCCAAGTCTATATTTGTATGGTTTCCTACAATTAGCTCTCCAACAAGCGAGTTCATGATTTACATCTATTTGCAACCGAAATTTCCGATGTTTGTGCAAAGTTTTTCGTGAGGTTCCTAATGCTCGTGCCATGGATTTTACCAAGCGATTCTCTTTACTACTTGATGAGACCACTGCCATATGTATTTCTTTACGTACAACTGAAACATTTTTCTATCTAGATATTCTAATTGAATTTATAGCAGTATTTATATTTTGTATCACATTTTCCTTCATTTTGTTATCTTTTTTTGATTTTCGAATGCCCAATAAAGTCGTAGCTTCTTTTAATTTCCTTAATGATAGGAGACCTTTCAACATTTGGGCTTGAACTGTCACATTTTCCTTTATGAAGTACGTATCAAAAATGCGTTTAACACGATATCGTATAACATGGTCAGCTCTTTTATCTCCATATGTGTGAGTGTCAACATTTTCTAACATCTCATCATCGACATTGATTTCATCTGTACATATTCGAATGAATAGTACATAATAAGTTTACATATTCAATAAATAACTAAATTAATAAATATATGTATAATTTCAATAATACGTGCATGTGTTCAACATATATATATATATATATATATATATATATATATATATATACCTTGTGATTCAATTTATTCACTTGAATTTCTTTCAACATTTTCACCATATTCAATCATTGGTTCAATATCTCTTTCACTTTCTCTTTCAAAAATTTGTATCTCATCATCAATGTTTTGAGGAATATTTCTCTCTGTTTACATTGCAAAATATTTTTCAAAATTAGTTCATCAAATAAAAATTAAGCTTCACATTTTACACTAGGAAAATTTTAAATATCAAATTCATAATATTTACATTTACATACCTGTTTCAACTTCTAGTTGAGGTTGATTTTTCCTTTCAATATTTGAGAGTGCTTATCTCTTTCTTTTGCGATAAGCTCTCGTCTCTTCTCTACGTTCCTCAGGGTCTCTTTTTCGATCATATTTTCTCGCGCAATTCCTTTGATTTCCCATGATAATAGAGTATTAAGTTCAATAAATTTCCTTCAGAAATTTAGACAAAAAATCAATTAAAAAAAACATCACAGAAGATTTAATTTAAAAAAACTCATTTTAAAAATTTTGCAAAAAATACATACTTCAATCCAAAACACTTACTTTAAAAAATTCGAGAAAAAAATGTCTTATAAAAATGAAACAAAGCTCAAAATATTTCCTTCCAAGTCCTGCAAAAAAATTTCATTTAAAAAGTTAGATAAAAAATCATTTTTAAAATCCTTATAAAAGATTTACTTCAACCCAAAACACGTACTCTAAAAAAATGTCACTTCAAAAAATACCTCCAAAAAATGTCCATTGAAAATTAATTCCAACTTCTTAAAAAATTCCACTTTAAAAAATACTTCAAAAAAGCCTCTAAATAAATATCACTTTAAAAAATACCTCCAAAAAATGTCCTCTAAATATTAAGCCTAAAGAGAGTCATTTCAAAATTAAGCCTAAAAAGAGTCATTTGAAAACTAAGCCCAAAACCTCTAAAAACAATGAAAATTAAGCCCCAAACTTCTAAAAACAAAATACCTTAAAACCAAAAAAAAAAAATTGAAAATTAAACCCAAAACCCTCACAAAAACAAAATACATCCAAAAAATGTCCTTTGAAAATTAAATACCCAAAACTTCTAAAAACAAAATACTTAAAAAAAAACCAATGAAAATTAAGCCCAAAAACTTCTAAAAACAAAATACCTTAAAAAATATAACAATGAAATTTAGCCCAAATCCTCTAAAAACAAAATACCTTAAAAAAAATGAAGCCCAAAAAACATCCAAAAAATGTATCACATACTTCGAGAAATGTCCTTTAAATGTAATGTCTTTTGAATGTACCTCCAAGAAAATTCCTTAAACCCAAAACAATCCTTTGCAAAAATGTCCTTTGGATGTACCTCCAAGAAAATTCCTTAAACCCAAAACAATTCTTTACAAAATCATACCAAGGCCTTTGCAAATTAGACCAAATGTGCGAAATTATGTGAAAATAAGTAATGCTTTTACGTCAATTTATATTTCCGCGAAATATTTTTTTAGAGGGGTTTCGTTGTATTTTCCGGCCGATGGAAAGTCAGGTAAAAGTTCGGCTGAACTTTTATAAAAATTTCGGCTGAACTTTTATGTCGTTATACTTGATGGGTCATCAACGCAAAAAACAATTCGACCGAACTTTTTTTAAGAGTTCGGCCGAACTAATACATCTGCAATTACGCAGAGCCAAGCTCTGAATACATATCTTCAACTTTGGACTGATTAAACTCCATGAAGTATTATGAATTAACTATCGGAACCAAGACAAGCATTTTCAGAATTCAATCTACTTTCAGGAAATATAACTTTTATTGGATTTCATAAATATTTACTAAATTTAATTAATTTTGTAATAAAACGAGTGCAAACAATTTCTGAAGGTCATTATGATTAAGTGAAATCATAATTCTGTATCTTTGAAAATACACTGTAAAAAAATTGAAAAAATTATGGTGCATTACATTGGTCCGTCATCTGTAATGGGTAGTTTTTAGATTTTTAGTTTATAACTTATACATTAAGAAACTTCGTGCGTCGTGAAACATATTCAAAATATGCAGTTTTTTCATATTGGACCAGTTCAAAAAATTCTAGTAATTATGATATGCATCATTTGGCTTTGTAAATATAACAAAATCGAAGTAGACTCTGTCTAGAATGTTGTAACTCATTTTGTTTCTCAAAAACACAAAGTTTCAAAGAATACAGTGGTGTGTATTAACATGACTTCTTATGAATCCTTTGATTGTTAAAAAAACACACACTCAAAGAAGCAGTAAGTTAACATATCAAATGTGTATAAAAAAATTCCAAAAAATAAGTAATAGAAAGCTAATAAAATTTCTAACAACTTTTATTTTTATCGCAAAATGAAATTCTAAACAAAAAAATTGTTTTGGCTTGCAGAAAGTCGAAGAACAAAAAAAAATGAAATTTTTTTCTCAAAAAAACGCAAAAAGTGTAACCCAACTTCACATTTTCACCCAATTTAAAATGTAAACGAGTAAAAGTCCTAAAATAAAAATCAAAGGCTTGAAAGAAAAAATATAAAAAAGAATATTAAAATGGACCCCAAACAAAAAGAGATAAAAATAAAACATGAAAGTGATGCAAATACAAATGCCACTACTATTTACTTTTACTGCAAAAAATAAAGATTCTGTACAACTTGTTAAAATGCCACAATCCATGAAGGTCAAATAGCTTAATCTTGACCTCTCATGTTTTAAATTTCATGTTGTTATATAGAGAATAATGATCTAGCCAAACAGTATAATCTTGGCAGATCAGTAGTTAGGTAGAGAATAATAAAGAGCCCAACAGTTTAATCTGAGCCCTTGGAAGAAATAAGGATAGAATTAGTTAGTTTGTTGTTTTAAAAGAAAAATGAATAAGGATTTGCAAGATCAAATGCACCCATGTAAATGAAGAAAAAATGTTAGGGTAGCACATGAGTAGGCAGAAGTAATTTTCACAAGCATGGATAACAGATAATTAGTCGTTTCATTTACTAATTTCCCTTCAAAATCATTTCCCTTATAAAAATACCTTCTTTCCCTTCATTTTATCCTTTTCTCCTTTTTCCCCCTTGCAAAAAACCCCTTTTCCTAAGTTAAAAACACATTTTACTTAAAGAAAAGTGAAAGCCCTTTACTAATTCCCCTTTTATTCAAAATACCCAAAACACCCAAAAAATATTTGAACCCTAAGTCTAAAATGGTTAAAATATATATATTAGGACCCACAATGATTAAATCTACTCCCAATATCAGTTTTTACACTATACTTAGTGTATTTGACCTTCCACAATTACATTACATTTTTAGCATCTAACCTAATGTATTAGTTTCCATTATAAATCTTTAAATCCCGTATTTTATTTAATTCTTGTATATATCATTCCCCATCCATTATTTTTATTTTAAACTATAGTTTAAATACCCACATGTTAGATTATTCCAGTCCCACTATGTATTATCCTTGCTGGTTATAATATTACACTTACCCGCATCCCATTAGTTATATTATAAAACCCCAGCCATATCACACATTAACCAATAATATGATAAGTCCCGACTATATGTATTAAACCTTAGTTTTAATACATATGAACCTACCACATAGTTTATGTACTGGGCCCCACACCATCTGAACTCATGACTCCATCGCATCGTCTCATCCTTTTGATCTTCACTCACTAGATCCAACGATTATTAAACCCTATCGTGCATTTCATTGCCCAATTGTTAACGCACCCCAAACTTTGCGAAAAAATTAGTTTTTGGGCTCTCCCTCCCCTCTACGTGGCATATTTCTATTCGATCATACCATTCAAAATAATACAACTAGCCACCTCTGGAGCCTACGAAAACCACTGAGCGGTTTTCTCCCTAGTGCGCAAACCACCTATTCATTTGAAATGACCTCCCATTAATGCATTCACTATTTGTTTAAAAAATGTATATAACCACCAATTTACAGTCTTTTATTCTTTCTATTACATTTTACACCGAGGAAGCACTGTCGACTAGTTTTTACGTAACCAAATCACATTGCCGATCATATTTCAAGCTTTTTCACCTGAATTCAAGACCTCTACTCCTACAAGAACATTTTAGAACCGAATTGAAGTTTATAAAGACCAGCATGAGCTTCAGAAAGCTTTCTTCCACCTCACAAAACCTCCTCCACAAAAAATCTTCATTTTTCCAACTATTCTTCAAAAGAAAAGACCATATTCCTTGATCTAAACAAGTAATACAGTTAATCAAATCATTTAGGAGCATTAACTAGAACAAGAAAGCCCTGTTACTTCCAAAAATCCTTTTCTACATACCCTAAGCTTTCTTTTCACAAATTATGAGGTTCAACACTGTTTAAAATTATAGAGAATTAATAAACTGAAGATGTTTAAGCCTCTGTACACTTGAAGAAAACCTCATTTCCTTCCATTCATTTCATAGAGACCCTAGACATCTTTTGCAGAAACTCTAAGGTCTTGAGATTTCCTTTTATTACAAAGATTATAGTTTAAGTTAATTGAGCAAGTTTATACCTTTGCAGACACAATATAAGCCCCTGTTCTATCCAAATCCTTCTGCAAACTATTATAACTTTCAAAGGTGCTCCTACAGGCCTAAATTAGTGTTTCTAAAGTCAAAAGAGTAATAAAACTGATAAATCAAGCAAAGAAATGGCTTCCAAAAATATTGTACCTATCAATTCTCTACAACCCCCTGTTGTAGATATAGAGCACATTCCATTAGCTGACACGGACTTCAAAATTACTAATACAGTCAAAGAATTTAACCTTCTTGAGCTCCACTGTTGGAGCCAAGAAAATCCATACATCAGGCTGATGAAGTTTTCATATGGGATTCTAATTTACCAAAATATATTGTCCCTCAGACCTTTCAGTGCCCAGAAGTGATTATACTTTATCAATCCTGCTACTTCCCTGGTCAGAGAGCCATCATAAACCCTGAAAAAGAAATCTTATTTACCATTACTACTGAGTCAATTAATCAGATGCTGCAGATACATGACCTAATGAAATCCCCACCACCACCAGAGCCCTCATTCATAATTACCTCAATCTAGACTTCTCCAAGAGGTTCCAGGATATTTCAAACTTTCATGCCATCTTCTATAAAATTCCCAAGATAAATCCTCAATACCCCTTACGAAAAATTCTTTGAGGACAAGACATATCATATCCACATCTTTGTCTTTTTCTTGGTTATTTTACATATGAACATATGTGATGTGGCAGTGTTAGGTTTTTGTCTACTTTCACACACAGTGGGTCTCTTGCTACCATTTTTAATTTTACCAATACCTTGCTAACAATATCCATGATAAATTGGTGAAATTCCTTCACGAGATTGTTTTAAGTATTCATCATTCTATTCCATATTCTTATACTTTCAATCGAGAAATTTAACATAAACCTTCAGAAGATTGATGTGGAAGGAAACCCTGAATTAGTGATCTTTTGGACTTCCTTGATAAGGAAAGACTCCAAAGAGTTCACTTATACAAATTTTACTGATTCTTTCATTCATCCTATGGTAAATTTTTTGAACAGAAGCATGCAGCCCAGAGTTAGTGAAGAGATTAAGAAATTCCTCCAGTTGTCAGAACATAATATGATAGGTGATTGGTACTTGTACCAAAATCACACTGAAATAAGAGTATATGGATCAAGTATGGTTCCATATAAACTGCCTAAATACCTCCCTATGAGGTTATTTTCCCTTGAATACATAAGGCAAGTTCTTAATTCAGATGCAATTAATTTCTTAGCAGTAAAGAAGAAGACACAATTCAAATTGAAAAATCAGGTTGGCCCTTTTATATTTAACAATAGAGATGCAGGTCCTGAGGCTGAAAAATGTTTATAGGAGTTTAAATTCAGCAAAAGTTTCATGTTGTATTATGAGCCCCTTGGAGTGATAAGTAAAATGAGAGTTAAGTGCAAACTCACTCCATATGTACATGAAAAGAATCCAGAGATAGAGAAATTCTCCAATCAATCTGAATGGTTGGATAATACCTTGGTAGAGGTAGAGAAGCAAAGTGACACTAGTCATACTTTGCAAAATCCACCCCAAGAAGACACGAATGTAAAAAGAAACAGAGAGGAAGGATCCTATACTTCAAAGACTACAATAGAGACCAAATTTAAATTAAGATACAGTAAAAAGCCAAAGTTAAATCCTGCTAATAAAGAAGTGGAAACAATAGAGGTGATTGATACAGAAATAGCATCAAAAAACAATGCACCTCCTACAATAATTGAAGGAGAAGAACAACATACTACTTCAAAGACTCGGCTAATTTAGAAGTAGCACAGTATGGAAGTTTCTTAATCTAAAAAACCATCAGAAAAGGATATGCATATCAAAGAAAGATACAAAGAAATCAAAGCCGGAAATGAAGAAATTAAAACTGAAATATATTCTCAATATTTGAAGCAAACTCCTAGCATCCAGAATAGGTTACTTTCAACCTTTACTATAAGAATAAAAATATGCAGATGAAATTTCTTCAACCTATAGTTCAAACTCCTAATTCATCCTCTGATTACAAAAAGATAGATTTTGATGTCTCGGCCCAAGATATTCATCCTCTTGACCAAATTGAGTTTCTTAAGCAGACAGGGGAGATGATCTATTCTACAATGACCACCAAGGCCATGAGTGTACAAAAGCTGCAAAACACTCTTGCAAATATAAGAGATTAGCTCAAATTGGAAAAAGCATCTTCACAGGAAAAAGACTCTAGAATTAAATCCTTGGAAGAGCTAGTAATTGAAGTAGGATATGATCCTAAAACTGTTAAAGTTGTAGAAGAATAGATAAAGAAGAAAAATGCAGACATTGCTGCATTAATGAAGCAACTAAATTTTCCCCCTATAGAACATCCTCAAACCAAGGAAGTCTTACAGGATACAAATAAAAAAGATGAGATGATGAATCTCATTTTACAGTTGACTTCTCAGATAAAGGAAATGGAGAATGAAATGTACAAGTTGGTCCAAGAGAAAAAGGATAAAGAAGAAGAAATTCCAGTCATAGTGATTCCTGTAGTTACTACTGTTGTACCTTCCACACTAGCTGAATCACTGGCACCTATAGTCCCCATGGCTACAACATTACCTATCACTTCATCAACCACTTCAGCAACAGAGTCTTCAACAACAGTAACACAAAATTCAGATGAAGCAAGAAAGTTGGTAAAAGCTATGCAAGACATTTCTATTCATACTAATGAGATAAACAGACTTAAAGAACAACTTAAAATTCTTGAAGATGAAAAAAAAATTGCTAAGATAATGAATAAGAATGAAGAACAAAGAGAAAAATGATCAGTTGAAGAAGTTAGAAAAATATCTAACATTGAAAGAACTCATGGCTCAAATCAGACAACAGCTATGGACCAATATGATTGAAGCAGTCAATGATATTTGGCCATTAATACAGTTTATACATGAGTAGAAAGATTTAGTCAAATCAACAAAAGAGGAAATCCAAAAGATCAAAGAAGAGCTTGGTAAGAAACCTGAAGAAGCCCTTGAAATCATTAAGTTTCTAAATTCTAAGAACATGAAAGAGCTAGAAGAAATTGGTATTAATGACGGAACAGAGACCATCCTAGAAGTTAGGAAGGTAAATTCTAAAAAGAATTTGATGATATAGTTAGAAGAAAAATGCCAAAACATGGAGGTGGCGATCACAAGGTTTGTGATGAAATTTTATTTCCTAACGCAAAAATTCCATCCAAATCCATTAGTTATTCATGACAAACTAATGAAGTAGGATTATTATGACAAGAAAATGAGAGAAGTTTCTAAGGATCAGGTTAATTTGCCTACCTCACATGGTATTCCAACAGGGACGGTAATCTATAAGAATTTGGAGAATTTGTTTTACCTAGAGCATGAGGTGAAACACATATTTGTCAACAAGCCCACATTCTTAAAGTATACTGAAGTTGATGAGATTTTTAGAAGGATGATGAAGATACAAGTGCCAGAGACTGAACTTTGGGAAAAATTTATTGATTTACTGTGAAATCAGATTGCAGTGAGTACAAAACAATAAAAAAATAAAACAGAGCTTATTGTTTTTACATTTACAGTTACATGGTTTCAGTGAAAGAGTATCAAGATAAAGAGTATTAGTTCAAGGTCAAAGTTTAAAGTAAATAAAAAATTACAATGCAGAGATAAAGCTGTCAGCGTGAAAGACACCTTCCTATCCAGCTGCAACCTTCATTGAACATCAAAGAGAGAAAGCAGTAACAAAATAAAGGCAACAAACAAGTAATTTCAATAAAAAAGGGACATCTAGCATTAGTTAGAATGTTTTCACTATCTTCTTGCATAAAGATATTTCTTTTCCATGAATAATTCCTAAGTTTTTTTTAGGATATTTTATAAAGAGTTTTTGTATAAATACTTTTCATTTAGAAGTATTGAGTGTGGCTGAATTGCTGAACATTTCTATAGTTTTACTATTCTGAACCTAAGGGTGATTGTACCAATTTCAAGTCAGCAGACTGGATAAAAGCAATAAAGCATCATATTATAGGATTCATGTGTTGGGACACTACAGTGAAGTATTTTCACTTGTTTCCTTGTCAATTTCTTATGTTTTTCATCAATACTTGAATGTGTTCTAAATCTAAATGATAAATCAGGAATTGTTATTTCAGAATACGTTAAAAGCACTTTGTCTTGAACTATTTATCATTTACATGTTTTCTACTGATATTTAGACTAAGGAACCCTTAATTTCTCCCTAGTTTAGATTGACCCCTGCCTTTTCACTCATTATCCAGATTTGAGAACCCTTAATTGCTCTCTTACCATGATTGAAACCATTTTCACCATCAGCCTTGAAGATCTGAAGTAACTCATCTATCTTGCCCTGTAAAAATTTCCCTTTAGAACTTAATCCTGATTTGACTGCTTGACACATTGACTCCATTAGCCCAATGTAATACAGACCTACATCTATCCATTTGAGTAAGTGATTTCACCACCAAATCAAATCAAAATCGAAAACCAATTTGCCCTACATAACTAGCCTAAAATCAAATACAATCAACAAAGATAAATCATATAGAAAGAGCCCTCTCTATGCATTAGTAAGGCTAGATCCTAAGGCTTAAAAGTAGTTTTATGGTTACCTCAAATATTCTTTAAACTGAAATAAAAAATCTCACAAATTTTGAGAATTATTGGAGTGATAACATAATAGCGACCATACTGGGGAACTAACCAATCCTCAGTTTTTTAAATATATCTTAAAGGATATATTTTCACTTATATTTTCACCTTACGAATGTTTTAAAGAGTTGTGAGTATATTTTCATAAAAAAATGTAATTCTAGCTTCCAGAAGAGTCTACTATACCAGGTCCAATCCAGATCCACAACCTGTTGTCATAGTAGATAATCCTGACATAATTGTAAAGAAAAGAAAAAAAGTAGAAAGTTTAGGTAATAATATTTCATTAATCAAATAAAATTCTCTTCCAAATAAATTATCAAGTTTACAAGACATTGAATTTTATCTAGCTTTTGAAAAAACTTTGTTCAGAACTAAATCAGAAATTGACATATATAATACTGTAATAGATCCTAATTTCATTTCATTCATTGAAACTAAGAAGAAAACTGTTTCAGTTGATTCTGATCAAATTTTTTTTGAAGTATATGATAAACTTGATGCTATAACTGCAACTTTGATTAAAGAAATTGATGAATCTTATTTACAACATTCAGTTGAATTAAATGCTTTATCAGCTTATACCCCTAAGCCTTTTACCATTCATTTAGATACCAGTCTTTTAGAATATGTAGGTTCATCCTTATGTATTTAATTACTTTGAATTGCATGAATTAGATGATGCTGATGTTCAAATGAGACTTTTTTCTCAAACTTTAGTTGGTGATGTCAAGAAGTGGTTTAAAGGTTTATCTGCTGGTAGTATTGCAGATTTAGCTTCTTTCCATAGGATATTTCTTAATAGATGGGAGAAGAAGAAGAATCCATTACAATTTTTTCTGAATTTGAAAATGTAAAAAGAGCACCAAATGTAACAGTTCACGACTATTGTACAAGATATACCAATATTTACAATGCAATCCTTGCTAATATTAAACCTCCTCCAGACTCTGCCCTTATCAAATTCCCTAATGGATTTGATACAGATATGGATTTCCAACTGAGGGAGAGAAACCCATAAAGCTTAGAGAAGATGCAAAGTAATTCTATAAGTGTAGAGGCAAACTTGTTAGAAAAGAAAGCTAGATTAAGAAATGAAAGGAGGGTGACAATAAAAGATGAAACATCAACTTCAGATTTGAAAATAGATAATTTAGCAAAAAATTTAGAAAGAATCATGGATAGGTTAGATAACATGGAAGGGAAGCCACAGTGGGATAACCAACAACAAGGACCTCAAATTAGAAATCCCAATTTTAGGAAAAACACCAATACTGGAAAATCTATAGAATCATCACTTGACCAAACAATAAGACCACCTTTCCAAGAGAACTATGCTGAAAGTTCTCACCAAAATGAAAATGATGAAGACACTCAGATCAATCTAATGGGAATTAATGATGATAACACCATTTTTCTTACACAATAAGAATAAGAGTTATATGAATTACAACAACTACAATTATATTTTGGTGAGTCTTTTCATTACAAGAAAGGTTATGAGCTTGAAATTAATGAAGTTCATAAGCAATATAACCTTAGGAGCAATAAAAATGTAGAGCCTTCTATTAAGAAATATGCCTAAACTCAAACAAAGAAGAAAGTAGAGGCCCCTATCACTAAATTTTTGCAAATCCTTCCTAGAGAAACCCAACAAAACTCTAGTTGAACTTAGAAGAATTCAGATCCTAATCAGAAAATTTCATGTCCCAAAATTTCACCTAGTCCTAAAATTGTTGACATAATAGATATTGTTGTTCAAACATCATCATACCCTCAAAAATATGTTGCTGCCAAGACAACAAATTCTATTAAAACAACAATTTCAGATCCAAAAACATATACTTCTGATCCAAAATTAGCTGATTCTAAAACAGCCATATACTTGAAATAGCTACTGGAGAGTAAAATACGCCAAAACTTCACTAGTAGAAAATGGGTAATTAATTACTAAAAAAACAACTAAAATTTGCATATAAATGACTATTTTTCTGTCGGTGACCAATAATAGCTAATTTACAGTATCTTATAACGCGACCGAATTTTAGTCATTTTTAGCTTAGTTATTAATTGGTTATCTCAATTTTTTTGTCTAGTAGTATATTTGGTGATTAATTGTCACAATTAATGACCGATATACAACAAAATATATTACTATATGATCACCCGAGAAAGCCAATTAATGACCAAAGAAATATGACCAAAATGTTGGTCGTGTTATAAGATATTGTAAATTAGCTACTAATAGTCATATATATGCAAGTTTTAGTCATAGTTTGAAACCAATTAATGACCAAAGAAATATGACTAAATTTTGGTCGTGTTATAAGATATTGTAAATTAGCTACTAATAGTCGTATATATGCAAAATTTAGTCGTCATTTGTAATCACAAATTTATCATTTGAAGTAGTCATTTATCTTTTTTTGATAGTTTCATATTCATTATATAAACGACTAATTTAGTAGTTTATATTCATGTCATTTACTTTCATTAATAATCATTATAAATGACTAATTTAGTCGTATATTCATTTTATTTGTGTTCATCATTAATCAATATAAACTACTAATTTAGTAGTTTCAAATTGATTTTGTGTTTATTATTAATCAACATAAATTAATTTGTATGATTTAAAAAATGGCATACAATGTGCGTGTTCATCTAATATGAAAACACAAAGTTGCATATGTTAATTAGAATACTAAACAATATCAAATGCAACTATAAATAATTTCAACCACATAAATTATATTATATGAAATGTTAAAGTATTACAATATGGGTTTCCAACTTAATATTGGTTGGACTACAATTTACACACAAAATGATGTTTCATCACTTCAAAACATTTTCATTGTGTTGTCAAAGCATTGTAGGTGAATTCACAAACTCAAAAGACTTGACCATCAGTCTTTATATGTGTGTCTTATGTGGGATATTGGCTCTAAAGGTATCACCAGACAAGTTCTCCTCTCTCTCTTTTTGCATTTTTCGCTCTAATGTTATTGCTCCCCTCTTTTTTCAATTCCTGCTTCTTACCATCAATACTGAGTTCATTTTCTGAAAACAAAAGAAGATACAATGTAGAGTGTAAGACATGAAAGACAATGAACACTAGAATATAAAATAAATTAGACTATAAATAGTTTATACGACATATACCTCAACATCAGCAATGTCAAAGCCATTTTTCCCCATACAAGTAAGAAACTCGAACAAATTTTCTTCATTGGGGCAATAATGGCCACTATAATGTGGCCAGATAACCTGTATAAACAAAGCAAATAAAATGTCACCATATATAGAAAATAACACCTTAGTAACTTAGTATTCAAATTTCAATGAAAGCTTAGGAAAATTCATGTCAACTAAGTTATATGCTAAAAAGCTCAAGCTGTAGATAACTTGTGAAAACAAATAATATGAGGTGTGATGTTTAATCCTTATCATTTTATTCACAACAACATTTCATTTTCTAACGCATGAACTTAGTCAAATACATAAACAACATTTACTCAAATAACAACATGAAAGTAACATTTTCTAATAGTCATGAAAATATTTTAACACAAAATAGCTATAAGGATTCCAATCAATATAGTGTAATAGTAATTTCATCTTCAAGCTTTGGTTTTTGTTTAAATGAACATGATACTAAGTATTTTCAATTTCATAGTTAAAAGACAAAACAAAATCAAAAGAAACATCCAAAATACAATCAAACAATAAAGAGAGGATATCATGGAATGGAAATTGCAATTATAAAATATTTGTTTACCTGTCCACCAATGTCGTGTTTGGCATTCCTAAAACATTTGCTTGCCCAAAATAACCATGAGGTGAAATAATCACAACATTAAAAACCATAGGAATTCCTACTAGAAACATTTCCAAAGTCGGTGGCTCAAGTGGCTATGCGATCTCTAACAGTGAATGAACCATATCCAAGACGTAATATGCATTGTTTCCCCATCCTTTTTCCAATCACATTTCATGTAACATGCCCACAACAGAGTCAAGTAACAATCAAACAAAGACTTTGACATTTGTTTTTATCTTTTATATCTATAAAATTTGAATCTAATTTGTTTATGTTACAACTCTGTTGAGACCACCTACTGTATAGTAAAAAATAGAAAAGGAGCCATTAGTCATACCTACCCATGGTCTCTTGTAGGAATGATAGAAGAATAGATTGAGCCATTAATTAGAATTGCAAAAATATTGAGGAAAGACAATTCATTATCTAGTTAACCAATTGCACATTGAACCCTATATGGATGAGTAGCCCTAAATAAAGCCAGTTTTCTCTATCATATGCCTTGGAAAGACAAAATCACTAACATTGCTTGTAATTTTTTGGTTTGATGTTATAAATTCCTTCTTGGGCTACTCCTATTCCATAAGGGATTTGTTTCCCAGGAAGGATGAAAATTTGTTCTAATGACACAAAATCAGCTTAGTGGATTTTGACCCTACATGCACTAATTTTTGCAATGATTTTGTAGACGCAATTACATAGTGATATGGGTCTGAAATCATCTCATTATTGTCTAATTTTTTTGATTAAAGCCTGCAATGTTGAATTGAAAGCTTCCAAATCCTGCATGTGTATTTTATTTTTTCAACAATTCTTAGTTGCTCTATTTGAAGGAATTCATAGAACCCCTAGAAGAATTATATTGTCTTATGAAGTGGCTAAGGGTTCTTATACTTTTGGAAATAGTGCAAAATTTTTTGTGATTCTTCCTTTGATATTTGATCCATCAATGCCTCATTACCCACCTCACCTACAAAACTGGGGAAATATGAAGTCATCTTTAACTATCGCTCTTAAATTTATTCTATCATCCTCTTTATAAATACCCTCAAAATGGTATGTTGATGAGAAAATTGCTCCTCGAGATGAGACACCTTCTCATGAGGCAAAGTTCGTTGATAAACACCATCTTGAGGAAATTTTTCATTATAATTATGAGATGTTGAAGAGAGAAAAGATTGGCTATTTAGTAAAGGATATGCACAAATGTTGGTGATTTGGTACAAGAAAAGACATGGGCAGTAAGAGAATTATGGAGATTCCCTACAACTCTTTTCCCAAATGTGACACGTGAGGATGTATGCTTATTAAAAAAATATATTTGAGAATGTGCACCATTTTGAAGGCAAGAATATTTTGGATGTAGGCGCAAGAAGTTTGACACGAGCTCTTGCACCCGACCCAACAATCCACTTGCTTACCTATGACTATGATCTATGCACTTCCCAGCTTGTCAACTGTAGTTGCTCCAATTCTCGATCATATTGTGCCTGACGACACGTCACTATGAATTCACCTAGGCTACTCAACCACATGTGTGGTGGCTACTAAACCTGCACTGACACAGGTCTAGCTAGCTCTGATAGCACCCCTCGATCCACAAACTAATTATGTTGACAACTACCCTTCTATCGGTCATTTGTGTGTCCTTTCCCTCACGATTTCTCAACGGCTGAGTGGTGTCGACTAGTCTAGCATGTGTTGCTTCCTTCTTAGTGAGTTGCCACCTTATGCTTCTTGTGGTTTTGTTTTTTTCGAGTGTAGGCTTGTGTGCATGCCATAGTTCTTCCACCAATTACTTTTGACAATACCTTCCCACCTCTCCTAGCAAACTACTCTCGAAACTATGTGCTTCTTCGAGGTGATGCTGGTAGATCCTTTTCTGCCAACCAAAATGTCACCCACCCTTTCTTTGCACAGTTTTATTTTCCTATTGGCGGCATGGTTTGACCCTTATTTCAACCACTTTGTTTTTTCCATGATTGACACAACCTTGTCACTTGTTGAAATTCAACATTTGCAATCTTCCCACCTCCGTCACCTGATGAGTATGAATTCTTAAACTCTATTATGTCATTATCCAAAACATTTATTTCCTGGACATGTGATTTTTGGTATTATTTCCATAAGTGTTTCATTGATTATAGTTGTGGCTATATCATCATTGGTTACTGGAGCATTTGTCTCATCAACATCAATTGTTACTTTATCCTTTTCAACTAAACTGAGTTTAAGCCTCTTGTTATAGATTATTTTAAATTTGGTCTCAGTTGTTGTCTCTACTGTATAACCTCCTTCTCTCTGACTCTCTTTATTGATGTTTCTGGTTGTTTGACAACTTCCACAATTGGTGTTGTTCCTGTTTGGCTTGCTGCCTCTACCAAGGTGTTTTCACTCCATTCAATTTGATTTGCAAACCTTTCTATTTCAGGCTTGGACTCATGGATAAAGGGTGTTAATTTACACTTCAACCTTAGCTTGCTTAAGAACCCTTGTGGATCATAATTCCATGGAAAACTCTCATCAAATCTAAATTCTTATAATTTCTTTGCTATTTCCTTTTCTGCTTCTTTGTGGTTGATTTGAATGGCCCAAATTGATTTTTTAACTTAAACTGAGTCTTCTTTCTGGCTACCATAAAGTTAATTGAATCTAAATTGAGAATTTTTCTAAGATATTCAAGTGCAAAAATTCTCATACACACATGCTTGGGAAACTTGTAGGGTACCAAGTTTGACCAAAAAATCCTTAATTCAGTGTGTTTTTCATAGAGGTACCAATCTCCAACTTTGTTTTGCTCTGAAAGTTGTAATATTATTTTCATTTCTTCACTGATCCGGCTATTCTGATTTGTTTAATATGCTCATTGCTGGATGAAAAAATAGTTCTGAAAACTCTGAATAAGTGGAATCACTGGACTCTTTTCTCAGTAATGAAGTCCAAAAGATAATTGATAGAGGTTTTCCCTCTACATCAATCTTTTGCAAATAAACTAGAAATTTTTCTGCTTGATAGAATAAAAACAAATGGAAAAGATAAGATGAATATCTAAAAACTCCTTTTGTGGGTAATTTAATCAACTGGTAATGGATGGCATCTACTATGTGTTGGCTCCTCGTAATTTGCTAGATTGATTGAGATACAAAGGTACAGGGTAACATAAAACCAAGCTTTGGAATCCTAGGACCTAGCCTTCTTGGATTCGGAGAGGGATCTCTCTAGTAGGTGCAAAAGATGTGAACTTGTTTGTTGATTAGGGTTAATTTTAGGCTAGATGTTAAGTGTACGGTATTTTGATTGTTTTTGGTTGGGTATGATGCTCAGATAGATTTAGATAGAAACCAAGGAAGATTGTTAAGTCATTGGGCAATGGAGTCAAACAAGGTCATGAATGAGTTCATCAATGGTTTCAAGAGCATTTGCAGGGCAATTTAACTTGGTTGGTGGATCTTTAAGGTTGTGAAGGATCATGAGATGGACATTAAACTTGATAACAACAAGCTAATAAAGGGAAAAAACAAAATCCTTTATATACTTGTTAAACTGAGGGAGTTAGAAGATTTATGAGCATAGAAAGAGAGTCAAAGGGTTAAGCAACACCTAATCCATTTGATTTCAGACTGAAAGCAGATAATCGACCAAGACAACATTTAGATAAAACATAGAAAGGCAAAAACTTATTTAATCTTTCATGGATTTTATCATCAAGAGCAGGAAAAACATTTAAGTTGCACAAGTAACTATAACTGTAGAAGGAGAAAAAACCTTAACATCCACAGTGACAGCTATGAAAGTTCCTTGAGACAATTTTAGCTAAGTAGAGGCAAAGTGCATGGTTAAGATAGACTTCTTTGACAAACTATAGGCAAAGTTGCTTCAAAATATGATTTCAAGAACAGAGTACTTCAGAGGTAACAATATGCAGGGCTAGCCATAAATCATCATTGATACTAACTGATCTAAATCATTCAAGAAAATAGACAAGCCAAAAACTTATTAGAGAGCAAGAGATGAATTCCCTAACATATCTTAAGTAGAAGAAAACATTAAGGCAGTGAAGGAAACAAACAGATCTAAGGTGCCATCAACAAACATATCTTAGTCTAAATTTTTTGTCCTACTGCAACATAGATGGATGGAAAACATATGAGAAACTTAGAAAACATTAACAAGAGAAAAATTCACCATCAACCAAGCCTATGGATCCTGCAAACAGTCCTTCTCCATCAACAAGTGAATCAGATCATGCATAAGCTCCAAGACATCAATTTCTCATCAAAGGCTTCAAGGGACTATGTATTACTTCAGCATAAGTCATCAACATCCAAAAAATATACAAGAGCCTCATGCTCTACTTATGGAGCAAATGAGGATGTGGAAACCCTAAGAGGCTTCCAGAAACCCTAATTTAGCCATAAATGTCATAAATGTGCTTAATGACCATGCAAGGCCCAAGACACATAAGAGATAAGATAATGAATGAAAAACATCAATACATAACTCCCAAATCAAATCAGGATTGATTTGTCCAAAAAAAACATTAAAAAACCAATTTTTCATTAATTGGTGTCTTTTGTTGACTTTTTGGCCTATGTCAGTCTGTTTGCGTAGCGCCACTTTTGCGGAAAATAAGTTATTTTGCAACTAGCTTTTGAACCACTTCCCGATGTCGGATTTGGCTCCCTGATAGCTAGTTGGAAAGCTTGAAGAGTCTAATTTCCAAAAATTCTTGTGGTTTCCTGATCCATTCCCTCAAAACTTGTCAAAAATTAAAAAATCTCCATCCTATCATTTGCGCAGCGCCAGGCCCAAAACAAGGGCAGAACGGTGTTTTTTGAGGTGTGTTTTGACCTTTTGAGGGGTCAAAACAACTCTAAATCCTCTAAAAAATTTTGTGGATGATGTTCAGGATCTCCCAAAATTTTGCGTAGCACCAGTGCCTTTGCACAAAATAGGCCAAAATTTTACAAAAAATAAAAAATTCTTCAAATTTTCTCAAAATTGGTGTGGACCCTCCTTAGATGTTTCTAGATAGTTGTTGAGAAGCCTCAGCCAAAATTCCAAGTCTGTCATTCTCTTTTGGGCTTTTTAGGTTTTTTTTATCTTAAGGAGGGATTCTTTGAGTTTGGCATTTGCGAGCCTACTCTTTCTTGCGTAATGTTTGGTCATCTTCTTTTGGAGGAAAAGGCCTCTCGTGATCTTCTTGAAGTAATTGTGTTAATTTTTATAGTACTGGATGACACGCTGTGCTCTTTCAAAATTGTCTTCCCATTCTTCGATATGTGCATCTTTTTCTAGGAGCAGCATTTTAGTGGTCATCTCCTCATCTTGCTCATCACTATCTAGATCAATGAATTCAGGCCCTTGGGTAGTTTTCTTTAGCCTTTTTCTCCTCCTTATGTTTTCTTGTTGCTCATTTCTTTCTATCTTCTTCTTGCCTTTATCCACTCCTTTGATGGCTTGAGAAGAGATGGCCCCTCGCCTTTTTGAGGCAGCAAACACAACTCTTTTTCCTCTGAAGTATGTGCATATGTGAGAGATGGTGATGGAAGTTTCGAACATGTTTTCATCATTGCTTTGTCCCTCCTCTTGGCTTTGTTCTTTACTGAGGTTTTCCACTTGTTTATTTTCTGCATTATCACTTTGAGTTCCTTGATCCTCAGAAAATTGACTAGTGTCATGATAGTCTTGACAGATGTCAAGACTGTCATGAAAATTTCCTTGGCTGCCTTGTACATCATGCTAACTGTCTTCTTCATCTTTCCCATTGCCTTGTGTTCTATCACTATTTTTCCCATCACTTCCCATATCCTCTCCCTCTTCTTCATGTATTTTTGTATTGGCCTTACTGAATTCTTCTTCCCCACTCTGATCACCACGTGATTCTTGATTTTCACTTCCTGTTTCACTTGATGCATCAAGAGAAGGGGAGGAAGAGATGTGTGCTTGTGGTGAGGGTACTTGTGAAATGAGGAAGGAAGATTTGTTTGAAGAGGATGCTGTGGTTTAGAAAATAATTCATGGTTTATGAAAGAATCCCAAGGTACACCTTGCTGTTTGAGCTAATGTTCAACCACCATTTTGATTAGGGAATGGTGGAACAAGCTAGACATTTGATGGGGAAAATTCCTCCTTTGAACAACATAACTCATTTTCACAATACTCCTATAGAGATAATAGGGTAGGTCAAGTGCCTTAACCCCTGTAAAATGCATAAGGAGTCTAAGATGATAGGTTTAGACCCTGGAGTAGCTCCCCTCACAAGTGAAATACCTCATGATAGCCAACATCAAAGGTGCATATTTGTGTTTGAGATGTGAAAAAGGAAAAACAATGATGTTGCCCTGTCTATACCTCCTTTCGAGAAATGGAAAAAACAAATCTCTTTCCAGCTTACCATTTTTGAACCATTTCTCACCCACTGAGGGGATACTAGTGGCCTTAGATATGGACACCATTGAAATCTCAAATTTAATCCCTGCAAGGTCTAAATGTTTGTTTTGCAAATTAAGGATGAGGAGCCTTGTGAGCTCAGGATTACTCTTCACCTATTTGATCCTCTTGCAGAACTGCAACCATCTTGTGTTTTGGAAGCATGAAAATAGCCTAGGAGAGGATGTGATAGCCACCGTATTCTGGGGTTCCAACCTCTTGACTTTCCCTCCCCTATGCTTTGTTTTTGGAGGTCTTTGATTGCTTTGACTATCACTATTTTTTTCCATCTCTGACATGGTGATGGGAGGGGGGGGGGGGCACTGATTTGGGACTTTTGAGGCTTTTTCAGTGTTTCCTACAACTCAAGGTTTCTAATCATAAATGTAGCAATCAGCCTTAATTTCCTCCCCCACACTTTCTGATTTTTTGATTTTAGTTTCAAAGGGTTACTGCTTTCCTTGTCTTTGACCTAGGGTTTCACCCTCCTAGGTTATCACTTTAACCATTTGAAACAATACGTTTTTGTAAATTTGACTTGGGGATTGTAGAGGGAAACCACTTAACACTTTTTTTTTAGACTTGGAGGCACCCTTTAAGAATATTTTGTGTAGTTGGGGGTCTTTTGGCCTCATTGGCACCTCCCAGAATTTTGCGCATCGCCTGGGTGGCTGAACGCCCTTTTTCGTAGCGCCAAGGTGTCAGGCACCTGTTTGCATAGCACCGGTCATTAGGCGCCTGTTTTCGTAGCACCTGGGTGTCAGGCACCTATTTGCGCAGCATCGGGGCCACAAAACAAACTCTGCACACATTTCTGGATGGGTCGGGTGCCGTTTTGCGTAGCGCACGAACTTTGTGCAACAAAGAAGAAGGTTTTGTGCAGTGCCATGTAGAAACAAATGGGAAGGAAGGCACTTTACGTAGCACTGACTCTGACTTTGCATAGAGCCTGGATTTTGCGCAGCGCCTGAGGAATTTTCCTAGAAATGGCCTAAAAACACTGTTTTCTCTCCTTGGAGTTTTTCTCTCTTTGCAAAGTGTGGGAATGATTCACTCAAAAAATTCAAAAATCCTTAATGCCTTTGAAAAATAAAAATAAAAATATGAAACCCACTTTTTTTATTTTTAGTGTTTATTCATCTTTTCTCACTGTGCCCCTTTTTTACTGTTTGGAGTTGCAGGTGGCGTATTTGATCTACAATGCTACTTTTCTCTATGTGTGGGGGCCCTCTCGGTTTTCTCTTGAATATTACCAATATTTTTGAAGATATCAAGACTATCTCTGTCCATTCTTGAAGGAAAAGAGACTTGTGTTTGGATCCTTTATCATTTTATACAAACAGCAAGGCTATCCTTTTTTTTCCATTTTTCCCCTTTAAACTGATATCCCTTGTATACCCTCTGTAGTCTCTAAAAGCTTACTCATCACTTTGCAATAAAATTTAATGTGAATTTTATGGAATTTGCAGTGGATTTTGTCCTTGGTGGCCTTTGTGATGATTTCTTGCCTACCACCATTGTTTTGTGACTAACAAAAAACATCCCTTTTCTCCTTGAACACAAGCCTTTTGATGATCAATATTTTCACTGATTTACCATAAACTCATGGTGTTTCTATTTGACTTAAGTTTTCTGTGTATTCTTATCAAAGAATGGTTTTAAGAACAATTTCAAATGTACTTCCTTTCTTTTCCATCTCTGCTTCAGATTACTCTTCAAGGTATTTTTGCAGAAAGGTTTGGAGGTGATAGTTTATCCCTTGTATGTTTAGGTGCTGAAACAAAAGGCTGCCTTTAGAGGTCCCTTTGACATCCTCTTTGCTTGTTCATGAAGGAGACTTTTTACTCCACTACCTTGCCTTTTTTCTGACCTTATTTCCTTTTGACTACTTTTGCAGAGCTGTGACCAAAGAGAAACTGTCTCCTTACAAGAGTCATGTCTTTAGGCATAAAAGTTGTTTGATTAATCTCTTTGGTGAATCTAGGAAAAAGTGACTTATCCCCTTCTTTTGAATGTATTTATTTATATAGAAGAAGGAAAAAATCTATAGGGCACCAAATCCATCCTAAGAATTTGTAAAAACCTAGGTGATCTAGTGGAGGCCTTCTTAGACTTAAATTTTTTGGGCTGGGATCTAAACTTAGGGTTTACAAGTGTAAGACAGGATCCATGCCAGGATTTGTGAATTTGTGGGCCTAAGATGCAACACAAATACTTGACTATCTAAAGGCTCTGCAGAGACACCCAGTTTTTGAGAGTTGCTAAAGGAGGCAGAACAAAGCTGCTCTGTTTGGCACTTTTAGGAGGTGGTGGGGAATTGTGTAGGTAAGCAAAAACAAATTTTTTGAGCCAAGGAGACAAGTTAGGTTAAAAAATGAATGGCTTGAGCCCCTGATGGATCTTCCAGGAGTAGTGGGCCAGTCATGACTAGATAGGATAACAACATATTGGAAATTCTACGTTGAAGATAATGAAGGCAGTGATATTTCTAGAACTCACAATGTTCTATAAAATTTGTTTCTAGAAATATTGGGGTAATCATTTAGTCATCACCACAGCAAAATTTATTGATGATAACAGTGGCTCCATTTGGGGAGGGCAGCTCCTTTTCAGGAGGTGTACAGAACTTCAAATTTTTGGCTTATGAAGACTAGTGCCTCATACATTGGGCAGATTTTACCTCCTTCACTTGCTGATGCTTGCTTGAAGCTGTAATCTTAGTAATCTAAAAAACATGATTAACATCAACATCATCTCCACCTACCTAGCCTACTTGCCTAACATTTTTTCTTCGTTGGGTGCATTTGAACTGGAAAACCCTTGGCACTTTTCTTTTTGAAAACAAAAATCAAACTATCTAATTGTACCCTTATTTCTTTCAAGAGTTCAGATTAGGCTAGTGAACTCTTCTTATTCTCTACCTAGACTATTCATTTGTCAATATTGAGCTGTTTGACAAATCTTATTCACTAATCCTAAAAACAAAAATTGAAAAACATAGACAGATCAGGATTAAGCAGTCTGATTTGCTATGATCTATGGCATTATGTACAAGATGCACATATAATTTATTAGCAGAAAAGTAAAACAAAATACTGAAGACTTAAGATCTGAAAGCATAATAAACATCCTTCTTTCTTTCTTTGGCTCAGGTTTTAATCTTTTTAGAGCCATTGTCCTTCTATCCTAATATATTCTATTTTATAAGCCAAGATTGAATGGTCTTCTGACAAATTCTTTCTCTCACTAGCCTATCAGAAAAATAAATTGAAACATGTTTCAGTCATGATTTAGGTTGGATAAATGAACAAGACTTCTCTTCTTAAAAAAAAGTAGTGGCATTTAGACTTGCACACTTTCAACAATATTATTTTTTTGGTATGGGGTTGTACCTTTCTTTCAACTTCTGCCCTCTTTTTCCCTTTTCTATTTTTTAGGGTTTTTGTCTTTATATATTTTCATCAAACAATGGTATGTACAAGGAATGAGAAATTTTAAACTAAGGTTCATGACAAAATTAATGTTTAAGCATCCTCCCATTTACAGGACCTCCAAACATTTCAGTTCCATCAAGTTTCTGCAAAAAGAAAGCATTGTTGCCTCTCACCAAATCAATGATATAGGGGCCTTTCCATAGATTTTCAAACTTGCCATGTTTTCCCTTTTCTTCTCTTCTTGAATCCCATTTCAGAACCATGTCTCCAATCTAGAAATCATTTGCTTTGGTTCTCCTATCAAATATTTTCTTGATATTGTTCTGAATACCTTATGTCCTTTTGTAAACTTCTTCCCTTGACTGTTGCGAATGAATGGTTTGGTTCAGCCTCCTCTGCATGTCATTTTCTTCTGATTGAACTTCTTGAAGAAGCTTCATGACTGGGACTCCTAAAGAGGTGGGAAAAACTGCATCCATGCCATACACTAGTTGATAGGGAGACATACCAATAGATTTCGTGGTGGTTAGTCTATCAGCCCATAGTGCATGCACTATTTTGCTATTCCATGCTTTTTTATTTTGTTCTAAAAGCTTCTTAATGATGTTTACCAAGCTCTTGTTGGAGGACTTAGCTAGTCCATTACCTTATGGGTAATAAGCAGTGGACTGACCGAGGGTGATGTGATATTTATAGCAAAATTCCCCCATTTTCTTAGAAGTAAAGGCAACAGCGTTATCGGTGATGATCTTTTTAGGACAACCAAACCTGGATACGATGTTGGTTTCAAGGAATTTGATGATCACTAAGTCAGTGGCATTTCTAGAACAGATGGCTTCTATCCACTTGGTGAAATAATCAGTGGCAGTGAGGATCCACTTATGTTGGGCAGATGAAGTAGGATGGATCTCTCCTATGAAGTCCAAACCCCACTACTGAAAAGGAGCTTCAACACTGATGGGGTGCAAGGGTAAAGGTAGGAGCTTTCTTTTGGCATCAAAGATTTGGCACTTATGGCAAGTCATGACTAGTTTGTGAGTATCGGAAAATAGGGTAGGCCAATAGTAGCCAGCTCTAAGGATCTTGTTGGTTGTGGTCTTCTAGTAGAGGTGACCCCCACATTCTCCCTTATGTAATTCATGCATGATTTTCTCTGCATCATCTTCAAGCAAACATTTAAGCAACAAAACAGGAAAACTCTTCCAATAAAATACTCCATCTAGAATGCAAAAATTTAATGCTTTTTGTTTTAAGAATCTTGCTTTGGTTTTTGACAAAGAAGGGGGAGCATTGAGATAAAGAAGCACATAAATAATATTAGCATACCAAGGTGAATTTAGAAACATTTCTTCAATATATGGTGTTGTACTTTCTTCATTTTCTTCTAACATACCAACCATATTCATGTCTAAAGCTTGGAAATTTGAGTCAGCCATAAGTTTTGCAAGTCCTTGTCCTTTAATCAATTTAGTGGGTCTGATTTCTAAATCATATTCTAAAATGGTAGCAATCCACTTGCCCCTTTTACCATCAGGGTCTTGATTAAGTATATCTTTGACAACTGTGTTTGGGACAAAGGCTATGATATGTGAATGAAAAATATAAACTCTAAAATCCTTCAAAGCTTTGATTAAGGCAAAGGCTTGTTTCTCCATAATGTTATACTTTAGAGGGGAATCCCTTAAGGCTTTGCTAAAGAAAGCTATGGGCTTCTCTTTCCCCATGATGTTCTTTTGCAATAACACTGTTGCCACAGTATGTTCAGAGGAAAAGGAGAAAATGTAAAATTCCTTGGTGAAGTCAGGGATGATTAAGACTGGTGTTTGTGTGAGTGCTTGTTTTACCAGCTCAAAATATTGTTTTACTTCCATATTCCACTTCACTCCTACTTCCTTTTTCAACATATTCGTGATATTTCTTAGGAGCTCAAAAAGGTTAGGGATGAATATTCTTAGGAAGTTAATATTTCCAATGAAATATTGCAGCTCTTTAATGTTCCTAGGATGGCTGATTTGTAAGATGCCTTCTATTCTCTTGGGATCTATCTTGATTCCTTCCTCAGAGATGATGTGACCTAAGAGTTTTCCTTCCTGAAGGCCAAACAAATTTTTCTTAGGATTTAGGGACAAGGCATACTTTCTACATTTTTCAAAGACTTTTCTCAAGTGGACTAAGTGCTCCTCGTCAGTTTTAGAGTAGACAGTGATGTCATCAAGGTATATGACTATGAAGTAACCTATGTCTTCTGAAAAAGCTACGTCCATTTCCCTTTGGAAAATATCCCCTGCATTCATTAAACCGAATGGTATTTTAACATACATGAACATACCCCAAGGTGTAGTATGTAGTGATATTAGCAATATGTCTCTTAAATCATCATATTGAATTTGTGTCCTTGATGGCAACTATCGCATCGGTCAAGGAGCGGAAAGGAAGCAATGTGTTAGCAGCGAGGAGGCGGAGAGGTAGTAAAGAGGGTAACGAGCGACATAGAAGGATTTGCATCGCGTAGGGCGCGTTATTCGAGTTTACTACCCCCCGGTGGTTGATTCTACAGAGCATGTTGGACAGTTGTGACCAACTCAGCGTCTTGCGTCACTGTGGGGGATCTTGAGGTACGGATGAAAATTTTGGCTGGTGCCCCCGCACTCAATCTCTGCCATTCATCTCTGTTGTCCCCGCAGTCAACTCGGTCAACTGTGGAGGCACTTGTCTCGATATCCGGTGTGCTAGTTGTGTCCGCGGGTTGGGTCTTTTGATAGGAACTTTAATTATCGGCCTTAAATAAGTACATTCCGGGAATCGTAACCCAGGCCAGAGACCCTTATCGCATCGGAGCATATAAGGCCAGCAGCAAAATTTAACAAGAGGATGCGAGTGCGATTGAAGCCCAGACCCGATGGGCGTATAAACTAGGATTAATAAGTGTTTGAGTTCCAGTTTTAATCGCATCGGAGAAAAACTGTGCAGCGGAGTGTTTATTAAAATACTTGCGATTGTGAGGAAAATCTGGACCCGATGGATCAATGAACTATATTTGAAATATGGTTGAATTCCGATAGAACATTGTTCTGAAATCGCAAGCGGTTTTACAAAGCCGGATTGCCCATATCGCACCTCCTTTCGGAGATAAGTGGTTTTTTTGAGTTGGGGAGCGATTCCATAGAACAGGCGACATGCGTCCCTGTACGACTCCACAAAACCGCTTGTCACTGCGCGCCATCGCGCGTTATTGTTCGACCCAGGATGCCCAGCGAAATTGTTGAGCGCCGTTGATCTGGGAAGGAGTCATCGGACGGTGATCGCTTGATGAAGATGTGCAAAGATTAACCAAAGTACAGAGCATGAATTTGATTGGGTCGCTGATCATATATGTGGGCCCAGTCTAAATTATATTAATTGGGCCTTTTTCAAATTAATATTTGCGGGTTTAACCAAGGTTGTTTAAATTAAATATAAATTATGACGAAAAGCGATTGGGCCATCATTTTTACTCCAAAGTTGCTGGAACGTATAAACCTGGGGGTCGACATATGAAGGTCATTACTAAAGGAAGTTGATTATGTGAAGTTGGCAAAATATGAGACATATGATGTAATAAACGTGGGGTCGATATATATATATATATATATATATATATGCCTTGGGGAGTTCATAACAAAAGGAGGAATTGGATTAATATCTCAATCTCAGATTGAGATATTAAAAATCCTTAGTTTAATTAATTGCCTGACCAAGAAAATAGAACAATGAGAAGTTGTTTGGGGTTTGGGTAGACCCCGCTGGATTATCTAATTGATCCCATCCAGGAATACCATCAACGGTTTGTTGGTTTTGACTCATGGTTTTAATAAAGGCAAAAAATATATAAGGAGAGGAGAATTATAGTACAAAGTGTGCGTGCAGAGGGGTTGATAACGAATAAATATCTTTAGGAGATATCTACATGATTGAACTCTGATAGATTTGAATCTACGATGCACCTGTGGATATGATGAAGGTTCAAGATCTCTAGATCTAGAAATGATGAATCTCTAGGAAGATCTGCAAAAGAAATGATGAAGACCTGCTGCAAGTCTGATGTACAAATTGAAGAAATTTGGTGAATATGAGGGTTGAAGCCTTCAGTATGAGAGTGGAAGTTTTCTGCCAGTAGAAGCTAGTGTTAAATCAGGGGGTTGGAGCTCCCTTCCAGTATTGACTAGAGAACGAGAGAAGGTTGTAGCCTTTTACAGGTTGGTGCCTACGTGCTGGTATAAGTCTGTGCCAGTACAAAATTGTAAGAAGTTTTCTTTATAATAAATATTGAAGACAGAGACGACAACAACGATGGTTTTCTCCCGAATTGGGTTTCCACTTTAAATACTGGTATTCATGTGTGTTGCTTGTGTGTGATGGTTGATTCTGTTATTACTACTCATGCTTACTGCTTACTAAACATCTGATGAATGAATGATGCAATAATATAAGTAAAGAATTAAATGCATAAAAAGTAAAATGTTTTCCAGTCAGCTCTAAATACTGATTCACCCCCCCCCCCCCCTCTCAGTATTTTTCCCAACAATTGGTATCAAAGCAGGTCCTTCTGAAAAGCTTAGCCGCTAGAAGGAAGATCAATCAAGATGAGCATTCAAGATGGAATAGCCTCTATCAGGCCTCCGCTCTTCAACGGAAACAATTTAATCTTCTGGAAAACAAGGATGAGATCGTATCTTCAGTCTTTGGGTGCAGATGTATGGGCTATTGTTGAAGTAGGATATCAATATCCAGCTGCAGTACCAACAGATCCAACGGAAAGAAAGAATTATGAAACAAATGCAAAGGTGGTTAATGCTCTATTGGGAAGTCTAACTGAATCAGAATTTGTCAAAGTCATGCAATTGAATACATCAAAGGAAATATGGGACAAAATCATTCTAATCTATGAAGGTGATGCAAAGGTAAAAAGTTCTAAACTCCAAACTTTCAGAATTCAATATGAGAACCTAAAAATGCATAATGAGGAGAGCATTGCTAATTTCTTTTTATGACTTGATGATATTGTAAATCGTATGAGAAATCTAGGAGAAACAATAACCGAATCTACTTTGGTTGAGAAAGTCTTAAGATCACTAACGACAAAATTTGAGTCAAAAGTTTTTGCTCTTGAAGAAAAGTAGGATCTTCAAAATCTTACTGTGGTGCAACTTCATGGCATACTAACTACATATTAAATGAGAAGAGGAGGACCATCTGAAGCCAAAGAAGTCGTCTTTAGAGCTTCTACAAAAGGAAAGAAGTTCAAGAGACAGAAGGATCAGGGTATATCTCAGAAGAAGATGAGGTAAATTTTGTAAAGAAACTCCAACTTGGCACAAGATGGTTCAGAGGTAAGCTTCCTTTCAAATGTTTTGCTTGTGGAAGAGTTGTTCATTATGATGCTAAGTGTCCTCACAAAGAAACACATGAAAAAGGAAAGGAAGTAGCAAGAAGGAATAAGAATCGGTTTAGCACTAGAAAAAATTACCATACTCATAAAGAAAGTGATGGCTTATCAGACAGTGAGGAAGAATGTGAACAAGATCTTAGACTTCTCATGGCATTTGAAAAAGAGTCTAGAGAAGAAAAAGATACTTTTATGGATACCTTAGAGAACAATGATTTTCTTGATGAAATCAATCAACTCAAAATATGCTTATAAGAAAGTAAAATATCCATAGAAACTCTGAAAAATCAGCTTGAAGAAAAGGAGAAACATAATGAGAAATTAGAATGTGAAATAGTAAGTCTAAGAAAAGAAATTGAGAAAGTAAAGACTTTGAATCTTAGATTTGCTAAAGGATCTGAAACCTTAGATGAGATTATCAAGGTACAATGTTCTCCTCTTATAAAGACAGGTCTCGGATATATTGGAGAATCTTCTCAGGCTTCAGCACCAAATTATCTAAAAGTAGCTACAACCAGTATACAACATTCTGCCACTCAGCAAGGGAATAAAAAATATTTTCAGGTAAAGCATGACCATCTCAATTCAAAGAACACTAACAGGAATACCTTTCAAAGAAACACCAATCAACAGGTAAATTCAAGTAGAATATTTCATGATCGCAGAAATTTCTTCTTCAATGGGCAATGTTTCTCATGTCACAATTTTGGTCATAAAGCTATTCAATGTGTTGCATATAAAACCATCATGACAAGAGAAGCAAGAAAGAAAAGGATTGATATTAGAACAAAGAAGAATACATACAACAACTTCTCTCCTCTTCAAAATGAAGTTGAATTTGCTTATTGCAATAACTTTGGTCATGAAGAATCTGAATGCAGAAGAAAAGTTCAGCCAAAAGAGTATTTTTCTTCAAGCTCCAAAGTGTGGAAAAAGAAGGAATTACAGGTTGAAAATTGTGGCATAGCGTTATTTGCAGAAGGTGAAGAAAATCAATGGTACATTGATAGTGGATGCTCAAAACACATGACAGGTGACAAAAACAAACTTCTTGCATATAGTGCTCTTGAAAAAGAAAAGAATGTTACATTTTGAAATGATACTCCTGCTGTCATTAAGGGAAAAGGGTCTGTTTTTCTAAAAGAAAAGGTGAAAGCTAATAATTTCATGTATGTGGATGGATTAAAGCATAACCTGTTAAGTGTAAGTCAAATGTGTGATCAAGGAACTGAAGTTGTCTTTGGTTCAAAAGAATGTGTGGAACGTGATCTTGATAGAGGTAAAACAATTATAAAAGGAAAAAGAACTCCAAGCAACCTGTATGTATTGAAGAACTGCAAAGAACAATGTTACTTGAGTAAATCTTCAGAAAAATGGCTATGGCATAGAAGGTTGGGGCATCTGAGCTTCTCTCAAATCAACAAATCAAGCAGACTTAAAGCTGTTCATGATCTTCCCAATATTACTCTACCTGAAAATATCATATGCAAATCTTGCCAATTCGGTAAGCAAACCAGAGTATAATTTAATGCCAAGGAAGGATCATCAAGTAAGCCTCTTGAACTCATTCATACTAACATATGTGGACCTGTAAGGAAAAATTCACCATGTGGTGAACAATACTATATCTTATTTATTGATGATTTCTCTATAATGTGTTAGATTGGGTTGCTTAAACACAAAGATGAAGCATTTGAGAAATTTCAGATCTTCAAAGCACTAGTTGAGAATGAATTAGATCTAAAAATCAAGTGTCTTAGATCTGATGGAGGAGGAGAATATACATCAGATGAATTCCTTGAATTTTGTGAACAACATGGCATAAAAAGACAGTTTTCTGTAGCTGGCACTCCACAACAAAATGGTGTAGCAGAAATATTGAATAGAACAGTTCAACAAATGGCTAGAGCTATGCTTGATGATTCCGGAACACTTGACACATTTTGGGGAGAAGCAGCACATACAGCAATAAACATTCTCAACAAGGCACATGTTCGTGTAAATAGTGATAAAACTCCATATGAACTCTGGTATGGTAATCCTCCCACTGTAAAGCATTTTAGAATTTTTGGAAGCAAATGCTTTATCAAAAATAATGATGAAAAACTTGGCAAGTTTGAACCCAGAGAAAATGAAGGAATACTTCTTGGTTACTCCTCTAGGAGTAGAGCATATAAATGTTACAATAAAAGACTTCGGAAGATTGTTGAATGTATTGATGTTGTTATTGATGAGTCTCCTGCAGCTCCAAAAGAAGAAAAACAAACAACAGATGAAGATGATGATGACATATATCCTTCTACATCAAATAGGAATGATATAGATAGTGAACCCAATGAAGAACCCGAAGATGATTTATCTGAAAAAGCTCCATCCAGATATGTTCAAAAGAATCATCCAGAATCTCAAATTTTGGGAGAAAAGGGATCATGTGTACAAACAAGAAGGACTCTTGTGGGATCTTCTAGCTATCTGGCATTTCTATCCACTATTGAACCTCACAATGTCAATCAAGCTAGCAAAGATGAATGTTGGATTCAAGCCATGAATGAAGAGCTTGATCAAATTGAAAAGAATCACACTTGGGAATTAGTACCAAGACCTCATGACAAAAATTTCATTGGAACTAAATGGATATTCAAAAACAAGTTAAATGAGAATGGGGATGTTATAAGAAATAAAGCTAGACTTTTTTGCAAGGGGTATGCTCAACAAGAAGGTATATACTTTGAAGAAACTTTTGCTCCTGTAGCTAGACTTGAAGCCATAAGAATGTTTCTTGCTTTTTCAAGCTTCCAACAAATCAAAGTTTATCAAATGGATGTTAAATCTGCTTTTCTCAATGGTGATATAGAAGAAGAAGTTTATATAGAACAACCAGAAGGATTCATTTTGGGAAATGACAAAAAACTTGTTTGTAAACTTAAAAAGGCTCTAAATGGTCTCAAACAAGCTCCAAGGGAATGGTACTATCGTCTTGACAAATATCTTCATCAACAAGGATTTTCAAAGGGGTCTGCTGATAGAAACTTATACACAAAAATTGAAAATGATAAACTATTGATTGTGGTTGTATATGTTGATGATATCATTTTTGGAAGTAATGAAGAGTCTATGAGTTAGAAATTTGCTTTTATTATGCAGCAAGAATTTGAAATGTCTTTACTTGGGGAACTAACATTATTCCTTGGCTTGCAAGTGCAACAAGCAACAGATGGCATATTCTTATCACAAGAAAAATATCTTAAGAAAATTCTGAAGAAGTATGGCATGGAAGAGTGAAAACCTGTAAGTACACCAATGATAACCAGATGTAATCTTAGTTCTCATGATGATTCTCCCACGGTGAATCAACCAGAATACAGATCTATGATAGGAAGTCTACTTTATCTCACTGGGACTAGACCAAACATTATGCATGTAGTTGGGATTGTGGGACGATTCCAAGCTAATCCAAAAGAGTCTCACCTTCAGGCTGTCAAAATAATATTCAAATATCTGCAAGGAACTCAAGACTTTGGACTATGGTATCCAAAGGATGTTGATCTCACCCTTCATGCTTACACTGATGCAGATTGGGTTGGAAATGTTGATGATCAGAAAAGCACTAGTGGTGGTGCATTCTATATGGGGCCCCGGTTAGTATCTTGGTTCAGCAAGAAGCAAAGCTCTATTTCCTTATCTACAGCAAAAGCATAATATGTGGCTGCAGCATCATGTTTCACTAAACTTCTTTGGACGATGCAAACCTTACAAGACATTCAAATCAAATTTTCACTGCCTATATCCATTATGTGTGATAATACAAGTGCCATCAGTATCTCAAAGAATCTTGTTATGCATTCCAAGACCAAGCACATTCCCATCAAGTATCACTTCTTACGTGAACAAGTGCTTGAACAAAAGGTGAAGTTGGAGTATGTTCCCTCCAAAGAACAAGTTGCTAATATATTTACCAAACCTTTACCCAGGGAAGCGTTCGAATATCTCAGACAAAAGCTGGGAGTAGTCTCTGCCATGCAAAAGATCAGATCTACTTAAATACAGAAGATTCAATTGGTTTTTAGGAGCTGTTGGGTATCTCTGGATGCATAGGCTAAGGGGGAGCATTGGTCATATGGAAAGGATGCATTGTTGGCATTCCATTTAATTGTTGTAGTCTGATCTCATCTTTGATCTTGTTTGTATAAGTAATTCTTGTTATATTAGGTTTGAAGATGCAGCATGATCTCAAGGGGAGCATGGTTTTGTCGGTATAAAGGTTTTTGATCTACCCTTTGCCCTTGATGTCAAAGGGCGAGAATGTTGTTGTCTAAATGTATTTCTAGTCATGGTTGCCAGCAAGTCCAAAGGGGGAGATTGTTAGCAATATGTCTCTTAAATATCCTATCATATTGAATTGATTGTCCTTGATGGCAACTATTGCATCAGTCAAGGAGCAGAGGAAGCAATGTATTGTAGCAGAGGCAATAAAGAGAGGTAGCAAGGCAGCATAGAAGGAATTGCATCGAGCAACAGAGGCAGAGGCTGAGGCGTTATTCCAAGGTTTACTACCCCAGCTGGTTGATACTCTAAATAAGTACATTTCGGGAATCGTAATCCAGGCCAGAGACCCTTATCACATCAAAGCATATAAGGCCAGCAGAACAAGTTAACAAGAGGATGCGAGTGCGATTGAAGCCCGGACTCGATGGGCGTATAAACCAGGATTAATAAGTGTTTGAGTTCCAGTTTTAATCGCATCGGAGAAAAACTGTGCAGCAGAGTGTTTATTAAAAGACTTGCGATTGCGAGGAAAATTCGGACCCGATGGATCAATGAACTATATTTGAAATATGGTTGAATTCCGATAGAACACTGTTCTGAAATCGCAAGCGGGTTTACGAAGCCGGATTGCCCATATCGCACCGCCTTTAGGAGATAAGTGGTTTTTTTTAGTTGGGGAGTGATTCCATAGAACGGGCGACACGTGTCCCTGTACAACTCCACAAAACCGCTTGTCACTACGCGCCATCGTGCGTTATTGTTCGACCCAGGATGCCCAGCGAAATTGTTGAGCGTCGTTGATCTGGGAAGGAGTCATCGGACGGTGATCGCTTGATGAAGATGTGCGAAGATTAACCAAAGTACGGAGCGGGAACTTGATTGGGTCATTGATCATATATGTGGGCCCAGTCTAAATTATATTAATTGGGCATTTTTCAAATTAATATTTGTGAGTTTAACCAAGGTTATTTAAATTAAATATAAATTATGACGAAAAGCAATTGGGCCATCATTTTTACTCCAAAGTTGGTGGAATGTATAAACCTGGGGGTCGACATATGAAGGTCATTACTAAAGGAAGTTGATTATGTGAAGTTGGTGAAATATGAGACATATGATGTAATAAACATGGGGTCAATATATATATATATATATATATATATCTATATATCTATATATCTATATATCTATATATCTATATATATATATATATGCCTTGGGGAGTTCATAACAAAAGGAGGAATTGGATTAATATCTCAATCTCAGATTGAGATATTAAAAAGCCTTAGTTTAATTAATTGCCTGACCAAGAAAATAGAACAATGAGAAGTTGATTGGGGTTTGGGTAGACCCCACTGGATTATCTAATTGATCCCGTCCAGGAATAGCATCAATGGTTTGTTGGTTTTGACTCATGGTTTTAATAAAGGCAAAAACTATATAAGGAGAGGAGAATTATAGTACAAGGTGTGTGTGCAGAGGGGTTGATAACGAATAAATATCTTTAAGAGATATCTGCATGATTGAACTCTGATAGATCTGAATCTACGATGCACCTGTGGATATGATGAAGGTTCAAGATCTCTAGATCTAGAAATGATGAATCTCTAGGAAGATCTGCAAAAGAAATGATGAAGACCTGCTGCAAGTCTGATGTACAAATTGAATAAATTTGGTGAATCTGAGCGGTTGGAGCTCCCTTCTAGTATTGGCTGGAGAACAAGAGAAGGTTGTAGCCTTCTACAGGTTGGTGCTTGCGTGCTGGTATAAGTCTACGCCAGTACAAAATTGTAAGAAGTTTTCTTTATAATAAATATTGAAGACAAAGACGACAACAACGATGGTTTTCTCCCGAATTGGGTTTCCACCTTAAATACTGGTATTCATGTGTGTTTCTTGTGTGTGATGGTTGATTCTGTTATTACTGCTTACTAAACATCTGATGAATGAATGATGCAATAATCTAAGTAAAGAATTAAATGCATAAAAAGTAAAATGTTTCCGATCGGATCTAAATGCGGTTACCCCCCCCTCTCAGTATTTTTCCCAACAGAAAGTACTCATGTAGATCAACAAAATATGTTTGTTGAGTCTAAAGGAAATTTTGAAGTTTTGCAATTGAAGAATAATGCAATACCAAAAGGTCTTATTCCCCTTGAGAAGCTTTTTGATCAAAATGATGTTTTTAAATCGCCAAAATTACAAGTTGATGAAGAGGAAGTAGAGAGCTGTAATATTGGTACATTAGCTTTGCCTAAAATGATAAAAATTTCAAGGTTTCTTTCAGCTGATATGAAATTCAAATATATTGAGATGATGAGGAGGTTTATGGATGTTTTTGCTTGGAGTTATCATTGATTTAAAGGAGTATGATCCTTCCATTACAAATAAAATGAGAAACCATTCAAACAGAAGTTGAGGAGAATAAACCCCCTTCTCATGCCATTGATTGAAAGGGAGATCAAGAAACTCTTTGATGCAAAAATCATTGTCCCAATCAGATTCTCTAATTGGCTTGCAAATTTGGTACCAGTTAGAAAGAAGAATGGAGAAATCAGAATTTGTATTGACTTCAGAAATTTGAATAAAGCATCATTAAAGGACAACTATCCTCTTCCCAAGATGGATAAAATTCTGAAAAATATTGTTGGTTCTCAAAGAATGTCAATGCTTGATGGTTTTTCAGGTTACAACCATATTTTTGTACATCCAGATGATCAGGAGAATACAACTTTCACAACACCATGGGGCACATTCATGTATGCCAAGATGCCTTTTGGTATCATGAATGCGGGAGCTACTTTCCAAAGAGAAATGGACATTGAATTTTCTGAAGAAAAGGATAAGTCGGTGGTTGTTTATCTTGATGATATAACATTCTTTTCAAAGAAAGAAGAAGATCATTTGAAACACTCAAAAAAGGTTCTGCTGAAATGTAGAAGGTTTGATATTTCCCTTAATCCTACTAAAAGCAGTTTTGCTTTAACTTCAGGAAAATTACTTGGTCATATCATTTCTGAAGATGGAATTAGGATTGATCCTAATAGAGTTAATGCAATTCAAAAGGTAGATTTGCCAAGAAGTAGGAAAGAGATTCAATCATTTCTTGGAAAAGTGAATTTTGTTAGACGCTTCATTCCTAACTTTGCTGAGATTGTCAAAGATATTACAAGGATGTTAAAGAAAGGAGTTGATATCAAATGGACAGCTGAAGCTAAAAAATATTTGAGAAAATCAAGAAGGCACTCACACAAGTAGTGATACTCATCAGCCCAGATTTTTCTAAATAATTTATAGTTTTTACATTTGCTTCCGAAAACACAATTGCTGGAGTTTTTATACAAAAAGGAAAGCAAGGTACTGAACATCCTATTTCTTTATTTAGTAAAACATTAGAAAATGTTGAGCTGAAGTATAATATTCTAGAAAAACAAGCCTATGCTTTGGTGAAAGCTATAAAAGATTTCAGAATTTATATTCTGCATTCTCACATCCTGGCTTATGTTCCAAGTGTTGTGGTAAAAGACATTCTAACTTAGGCAGATCCCGATGGTAAGAGGGGAAAATGGATCGCCAAATTGCTGGAATATGATATAGACATCAAACCAACCAAGTTGGTGAAGGGACAAGGCTTGGCGAAACAAATGACTTAGTCAAATCTGGACTGTCTGGACATAAATCTGAATGCAGAAATATCAGAAATTTCTTATGATAAGAGGAAATGGTTGAAATTGAAGAGAAATACATCACTTCTGAGTGGTATAAGGATGTAGTTTTTGTCCTACAACATCACAAAGCTCCCACTGATCTAACAAAGTCCAAAGAAAGGTTTGTAAAGTTGAAATCTTTAAGGTATTTTGTATATGACAGAAATCTGCTTTGGAAATATACAGGAGGAATTTTGCTGAATTGTTTAATTGAGGAAGACGCTGATAAAGTCATTGAATAATTTCATAAAGGTGATTGCGGAGGATACCATTATTGGAAGGCTACATCAAATAAGATTCTCAGAGCGGGATATTTTTGGCCAACAATGTTTAAAGACATATGCAAAAGAATTGTTGCATGTCACGAATGCCAAATTTTTGAAGGAAGAAGAAATCTTGTACCTCTACCTTTGGTTCCTATCTATGTGGAAGCTCCTTTTCAGCAGTGGAGGTTAGAATTTATTGGAGAGATTCATCCACCATCATCAGGGCAACATGGCTAGATTCTCACAGCAACAGACTACTTTACCAAATGGATAGAGGCGATACCAACAAGGCAAGCTAATGATTCTGTAATTATTTCATTTCTAGAGAATAATATATTGTCTAGATTTGGCTGTCCCATGAAGATTATAACAGATAATGCTCAAGAATTTAAGTCCAATAAAATGATAAATTTCTACCATAAATATCATATCACTCTTGTACACTCTACTGCATACTATCCACAAGGGAATGGTCTTGCTAAATCATCAAATAAGAACATTGTAATGATCATTAAAAAGGTATTGCAGGAGAACAAAAAAGCTTGGCACTTAAAGTTGAAGTACGCCTTATGGGCTGATAGGATTTGTACAAAGAGGTTAATTGGGACTTCACCATATGAACTTGTCTATGGTGCTGAAGCTGTTTTTCTGACATCACTTGGGGTACCAGTCATGAAGTTAATTCAAGGACTTAAAGAGGAACCAAATGCCATTCAGAGGAGGATCAACTAGCTGAAAGGTTTTTCAGGAAAAGAGAAATGAAGTCTATGACAACTACCATAAAGTTCAAAACAGAATCAAGAAAACATTCAATAAGAAGATCAAAGAAGACAGTTTCCAGCTACAAGACAAAGTGCTGAAATGGGAGGCCAAAATTGAGGAAAATGGAAAGCACGGTAAGTTTGAGAATTTATGGAAGGGTCCTTTTAAGATTGTTGGTATTCATGGGAAAAACACTTATATATTGCAGGAAACTGATGGAGGATCATATGTTGGAGGGCCTGTTAATGGCAGGTCCTAAAGAATTATGACTGTTGAAATTTTATCAGTCACTCATGACATTGTACATATTCCATCTTTGTCAGTTTTATTGCTAATAATGACAAGCTGAAATAGAGATCTTAAGCCCGAAGTGAAGGCCCAAAAAGTTTGAAGAAGATGATTGTCAACACAAATTTATGTTTTTATCAAAAATGGATAGCACTGGAGCTGCGGGTTCTTAGTGTACCACAGGGGCACACTATCCCAATTGGAGCCACTATTATCACTACAAAAAAATTTCCAAACTTGGATAGTTTGCTTGGTTCCTAGTCATGGTTTTTAGATAGGTGTGAAGTCATGTTAAGTTTTTAGGGGTTAAGTGATAGGGTTAGAATATCATTTTCATTCAAAAAATAAAGTCTAGAAACCTTATTTCATACATCGAGAGTCTTATACCATGTTTGGAGAGTCAAATTTTTAACCATTTTGAAAAAAATTCGATTAAGCCACAAAACCACATTTTCGTAGTGCAGACAGTGTTAAAAATTGCTTTTGTGCTATGAAAACGCTGGTCATTTTGTAGCGCAAAATCCTAAAATTACATTGAGCACGCTACGAAATCATGGATTCGTAGCATATCTTGTCAGTTATCAAATCCACTAGAATTCCGTTAATCATTCATGATTAGGTGTCAGCTACGAGTCTTTTCTCACACATGCAACCATTCATAGCCATCATAACACTCGTTTAAGGTCATTTGTATTATGTCATTTTCAAATTTGAAAGGGCTGATTTTGGTTTTATTGTCTCATGTAAGAAACATATGATGCATACCCTTCCCGAATGGTAAGCTCATGGTAAGTGGAAAATAAATTTTCTCTTTCATTCATCAAGTGAGGTAGTGTCTCTAATCAAGCAAGACAGTTTACTCTGAAATCAAGTGAGCTTGTTAGGTACAGGTTTTCAAAAGCACACAGGAAATTCAAGGAAAGGACGACAGAGGAAAGGAAGAATCATTGGTTTGGCCACTGTTTAAGGACGAAGCCTGAAAGCATTGAGGCTCTAACCAAAGATAAATTAGTTGAGGATTCCTTCAAGAAGACAAGATGTTGGAAGTTCTATGAAAAATTGCAGGGAGGTCATAATCAAGTGACAAAAGAATTTTCTCTTCATTTCACAGGTTCGAATACAAAGGTTGGTTTCTTAAACTTGAAAATTTCCCCTGAAATTATATCATCAGTGATAGAGATTCCAAGGGGAGAAGAAAGATGGTTCAAAATCTTCAAGTTTGATATGGAACCTTGTAAAAATTTTCTGAAGCTAAGGTTTGAAGAAACAGATTTAACTAAATCAGTGCCAAGAAGCTACATCAAGAACACATATGCCAATCTGCTCTACAACATTCAAAGGTACTTCACCTGTGAGAGAAGATACCATAAAGTGTACTCTTATCATTTCAAACTCCTGTTGCATATTACTAGAATGATTTCTTTGGATTTTCCTTTCTTCTTGTTTCAAAGTTTAGCTAATATGGTAGATAAAGTGCAGATGAAAGCTCAATACTGTGAAACTTCACTTTTCCATCATGGTCTAGTTAAATTTATTGTTTTACATGAACTTCAGAGAATAAATAGAGAATGGTCTACATTTTTGTTTTTGTGTGGATTTGGGGTGGAAACACAAGGAGCAGGTGTTAGCCCTAGGGCCAAAGAAAAATCATCATCAGAAACCAGTGACCCTGCAAAGACAATATCAAAAAGATTTGTCAAGTGAAAGCCTAGAAAGCAAGTGAAAGAGCTAGAGATTAAAACACTAATGATTATTCAAGAAACCCCTCAATCTGCACAAAAGAGGACAACTAAAGGTAAGGAAACAATACAGGAACAATCAACCAGCAAATCATCCTAGAAAAGATTGACTAGAAGTCAAATAGCAAAGGAAAAAGGAAAAACAGTGGTTTCAGAAGAAGATTCAGGTTTAAAGGGTAGTTTGAATGATATTTTACAAACTATTGATATTGAGGAATCTCCTTTAGTTCAGGCGGATCTTATATGTTTGGATGAAGGGAAATATAAGAAGATCAAGTCTTCCAAAAAATTGGATTTTAATGATGAAATTTCAGAGTTTTTGTTCAAGCCCAGAAGGCCTCTAACTAGGAATTCAAAAAAGTTGCAAGGGCTGGATGTGGAGTTAGATAAAGTTGGAGAAGTTTCAAATGTTTATGAGGAGCCCATAGACCTTTCATCACCTATTCCTGAAGATGACAAAAATAGAGTTTTCAATACTCAAAGAGAAAAGAGCAGTTATGAAGGAATTAAATAAAATTTGAGACTAGCTAACCTTAAAATTGTTAAGCTTAAGAAGAAATCAAGAAAACATGTTGTTGAGAAGATAAATTCAATAGAATTAAGGCTCTGTGGGAGCTTGAAAGAGTTTCAAAACCTGAAACAGTCAGCAGTGAAGCTCAATATTTTCCCTGGACTCTTCCTGCAATCAAAGAGGCTAAATTTGTGAGAAGGATAAATGTTAATTTAAGGGCTACTAACAGAAGGTTGAAGAGGCAGATTGAAGATCCTGAAATTCAATTGACAAACTTTGAAGGTCAGCTACAACATAGGTAAGGCAGTAAGTGACAAATCCCTAATACAGTTTTTTTTTGGGAAGGGCACCACTTTTTGAAGACATTGCAAAGTTGACTTATGTTGATTGTTAAGGTCTATTAGCATCAAGGAAATCATTAAAGGGCTGTAAATACTCTTAAAATCTAAATATTATGAAAATACTGTGTAAAAATGAGATACACAGCAGTTTCGTAGCAGGCTACGAAACTGTTGTAGGTGCAATTTTGAACATTTTTGTGAAAATATTGAGAGTTAAACAGCTTGGTTTCTGAATTACGTTGCTTCTGGTGGTTAGAAAGGGTTCACAAATGAAATACCAAGTCTCAAGGCAAAAGAAAGTGGATGGTTGAGACATGTTTACCAAGATACAAATTCTGCGCTACGAAAACAACTACTCATTTCGTAGCGCAGTCATACCATTTCTCCTTTTACTTTTTCAAAGGCTCAGTTTCCGTATAGGTGGAGAAGCATGGTTCCATGGAAGTGATAATACATGTCACTTATCTTAAAATATCCATATTTCCAGCAAAAAGGGTTCGAAAATTATCAAATAAGGAGAAGGCTAAATTATAGGAAACATGTCCCCTGTTTTGTAGGGCAAGTAAGACATGAACCAGCATGATAGCATAACAAGATTGGAAGCATCATCAAAGTCGAAGATATGGAGAAACAATTGTCAAAGATATCATTTAATTTCTAGATAAGGTTTTTTAGACATAATAAGGAGTTTTACTCCTAATTATATTAGGACTTCTAGAAGAGACAATTAACTGTCAGATGTAATTAATAGTCAGTTTTAGGAGCAAATAGGTGTTAGTTTAAGATAGAATTCGAATTCCTATGAGGATGGATCATAGAATATAAGGTTGTAAAGACTCTATATTTAGTATGAGGTCGAATTCCTCAAGGTTGGAAAAATTTTCATTAACAAGCAAACTATGTCATTGTAGCAAACTGTGTGTTTTTATCATAATACAGATATTGGCTTACTACCCAGGATTCATAAAGAGTATTTTTATGCTTGATATTCCTATGGTTTTCTTTATCTACCTATTTGCAGTGGTATGAACATATGTTACTTAGAATTCATTGGAAAATGCTCTAACTTCCTACATATGTTTGTAAACTGTGTTTTGTTCACTTTGTTACTGTTTTGTTGAATATCTAAAAACTCTGAAATGCCCTGAATTCCATGATAATATTATCTTGATGTTTTGTGGAAACATATCTTGACTCCATAGTGCAATAGATGTTTGTTGATCAGTAATTCAACCATTCATACACTTTATCCAATTTATTCCTAGAGTTAGCCATCTAATCCTTAATTCAAAATCTTAAACCTAGTGAGAGAGCCCTCTTAGGTTGAGGAGGCTAAGCCTCAACTAAAAGTCTGGTTTGAAATAGTTACATTGAGATAGCCTGATCAGCAGCCTATCAGGGTCATATTTTGGTGATAATAGAATACAAGCATGTAATCCTCATGAATGCTTCTACGAAGGTGTCATCACCAATCAGAAATTGTCTCTGCAAGCATATTCTCAACAACACTATGGTAAACCTTGAGCATTTTTTCCAAAATCACTTTTAGAGCCTATTTCATGCACATATCCACCTCAATATGCTAGGGGGACCACTCAAAATAAACTTCTTCATGCATTGCACCCATGGTCGCGGGCGTGGGAATGGGAGATCTTCTCACCGACAGTGTACTCAAGCCGAAAACCCATGACATGATCAGGCTATTACTCGTCGCATCTAGCATAGAAATTGAAATATCCTCATACTCGCAATTATTACTCTTCACCTGTCCCAGGACACCCAGGCCACTTTGGTTGGTCTCGATTCTCTCTCTGGCTCTCACCATGAGCAGAGTCCATCTCTTATTGAATATTCGAATCTCAGCATGGCCTACGAAAATACATTTTCTTATGACAGAGAGCTCGGAATAAGCACCGTGGAATTTTTCAAGCCCTCTCATGAAAATGGATTCAACCTCTTTTCATTTCGCTGCCACGATCTCAGCTTGGGCGAGTCCGAGATTTCATCACCTCCTCTCCCATGCTATCTTCATCATTGTGCTCTTCATCTATGGCCACTCTGAGAGGAATTTCCTTGTACATGGTCTAAGTTTCAAATTCTCAATGATCCTGCACCTCAACACTTTCTAGATCACTTTTGCTTGCTTAGCCGCAACTTGTTTCAACTATGGGGAACTAGAAACCCTTGGAAACATAAGCATCTCTTTGAAGCCAAATATGGATTTGATACCATTTGTTAGAATTTACCAGATAAATAATAAATTTACCGAAAGGAACAAAAACCATAAAATATCCAGCAACAAATCATAAACATAAACAGAAATGTTTATTCGGGAAAACCCCCAAAGCCGGGGCAAAACCCAACTAATGAAATTTCATCAAGCATTAGCCAAAAGCCTGGCCAATCTGGCCAAATGAGCCTTCACCGCTCACCTCCAGGCCTACATTACAATGAAGTCTTCCCAGCCTTTTATAGGCTCCATTACATGCAATACCATGGGCTGAAAATCGTGGGTCCACAATAACATGTGCCCCAAAACCACTACTATTTACCCTAGTCAACATTGACTCTATCCCGATTCAAGTTTATCTAACACATAAGCATAAGCATATTAAATAGCATACATTAAAAATACAATAGGAATAATCCTACTAGATCCACAACATATGCACGAAAATGTGACGACTCTAAGATTTTATTAAAGTGAAAGTTCCAACCATAAATATACCATTGACAGACCACTAGCCCCAATATTGGGACATGAAGTCAACATCACCCACTACTCCAAATAAATATACTCCCTCTATGTTATGGAAAATCCAAGGCTCTCACAAAACTCCCAAGCTCTTGATTCTAAGCATAATCCTAGTGAAAAGCTTGGCTCCCAAAATATCTTTACATGAGTTATGAGGATGTATTTATAAAAAAATGGGGAACTCTTCACATTCCCCTTTACTACTTTTGGACTTCCCTCACAAGTCTTCAACTTCTTCACAAATGAATATTAAATTACATTACATCAAGACTCTTCACATTCCATAATTGACACTTGGAATTTCACTTACAATTTTTTTACAAAAGAATATTACAATACACTCATAACCATGTGAGAAAAAATAGGGTAGAGACAACTAGAAAAACTAACAAGAAAAAATAATATTATGCTTGAGATTGGGGAAACTCTATCTCAACAACTTTTAGTTTATGTCTTTCGGTCACATAACAGTGCCAAGATTTGTACTGTGTGATTGTGTTTGGATGGAAGAAAACTCTAGCCTCCATGGCATCCAGGTGCAATTATTTGGAACCAATTTGAACTTACTTTTGGAGTAGGAGAAAAATTGTGTTCACTTGGACAAGACCACCGATGTACTCATGCATGTTATGTATGTTAAGCTCTAACTCCTCCTTGGTGGAAATATGTCTAAGTTGCTCCAAGTATTATTTGATCTCCTGCCTGACTTGGTTCTTGGGTTGTCTTCTGTGAGTAAGCCAACTGATGGGATCCTGTGTGAGTTCACCAATAAATCTAGACTATTGTATAACTATGCATACAGGGCATAAAGTTGACTAATGAACGAGGCAATCTGCTCGTTGCTCTAGATCAACATCCAAACTCTTGATTTCTCTAGCTCTGCTTGTTGCTTATTTTTATTTCCTAAGTGAAGTGGTACCCCTTTGTATTTCATTGACCATTCATGCACGATGACGATGGCAGCTTGTACATTCCTGAGAGTTTTGAAAAATTCTTTACATCTTTGTTGCAAGAAATACAAGTGGACAACTACATTATGCATGGTAACAATATCCTCATAAATATTTTGCGTGGTCTCTCCAAGTGTCGATAGTTCACCAAGTATCGTTGCCATCATTTCCTCCAGATGGAACTATGCAGAAGTTGCAATCTAAGCTATTGCGAAAATGTGTTCTACATATTTCCTAACCACCTGTAAGTTTTGTGCCAATTGATTATTCTCAACCATTAAATTCTAAGTATTTGACCTTTCTGCACCTGTGAAGGCCAAATTGGTTGCGACGATGGCATCGAGATTATTCCTAGTGTCTGCCACTATCACCCTTTCTCTAATAAATGAAGGTGATGCAAGTTCATCTAGAAAACACACTTGTAAAAATTTCTTCTGAATTTTATCGTACGAAATATTGTACATATCCATAACTGGATCATCATCAAGAGGAACAACTTCCTCTTCCTTGCCTAGAGACAAATCTGTTGCTGGAGGTGGTGAAGTATGACTAGTGACCCACTTTGTACTAAGAATCAAGTGGAAATATTGATTCTGTGGGTCCGGTTTTGCCTCCATGTCATTTATCTCTATCAACTCTTCAATCTATTGAGCAAGCTCCTAGTCTTGCATCTGTTCGATCTCCTCCTCTACCGGTTTCCAATTTTATTCTTACTTTTCAACTTCAATCTATATTGTTTCTTCTGCTATTGTGCCTTGCCTCTCTTCTTCTTTCTTATTTTTCTTCTATTCTTCCAATCTCCTTTTCTCTTCCCTCTTCCTCTTTTATGATATTTGTATCCTTTATTTCCTCTTTTCCTCTACTGCTAAATCCACTTTCATAATAGATGGATCCTCTTTCATATTGTGGCTTCATTCTCCCCCTGGAACATAATAAAAAAATTTCTTTCTTTTATCCTACTTGGGGTTTCTCCCTTATGCTGGCATTGCTTTAAAAGTAGCTACCTTATGCAGAGTCATGTATGAAGTTATTGCAAAAATAATTGGATCGTGGGATTTGGAGGAATTATAACAATTATTCCATGGATCCTCCTTCGGCCAATGAAATTTCTTGTTGAGCCACCATAAGTAAATTCTCGCATAATGGTCTTTGCAAATACCACAGGGATTGTACAGATTAAATCCCTGAGTACAGAATGAAAACTTCTCTATCACTTTCCCTTCAGTATCCGTGACTTTCAGGTTCTTGATCTTGTACAATCCAATTTTCATAGGAAAAGTTGGCCATGGTGCTTTTTTATTCCTGTGCAAAGCTGTTGACAACCATGTGGAGAGATGATATGAGACTTCTTGCGTGACAAGCTTGTTGGTGGCATACCTAGCAAAATATGCAATGAATTTTGACCTCTGAATACTCTAAGGAAGGTGCCATCCAGTGAGGTAAACCAATATGTTATCTCCTCTACTTCATCCATTTCGCCACGTGAAATGCAAAGTGGTTCTTCCTCAAAGATCATCTTGTACAATGGAATGAGGAAGTGGTCAGTTAGTTTCTCCATTAATCCTAAATGGTTGCAATCCAAGAGCGGTTTTTAATGGATGTACACGATAGGGTCTTGAGGTTTCCAAGTCTAGTCTATGTCAGGGAATGAATTATGTGCACAAATTGCATCCAGCAAATATGCAGACATGTAGACTTTTGCTTGCCTGCCCTTGGGAGGATTTTGGGCATTTTCTACATGGTCTCTTAACTACTGAGCCAATAAATATGAGTGGTTGAATGACTTCCTCTCTTTCACAACTTGGTTCAACAAAACTTCCCACCCTTTAGGAAAGGTATCTGTGCTATCTTGACCATAGATTCTGTAGGCTAGGATAAGCAAGAGCTGATAAGTCTTCCTAAGAGACTTTGTCTTGTATGTGTTGGTGGGTGTCTGTTGAAACTTTGATGGCTCTTTCACCCAACCTTTAACAATATCCTTCGTGCTTAGATAGATGTTGGTGGCATAGAAGTATGAATCCATGAATGTTTATGGCTCGGAAAAATGGTACATAAGACGATAATCTTCTGCTAGAAAAGTAAGAAGCTTCTATTCGCTGAAATTGCTCAAATTCATAGTATTCACATCAATATTTGAAATAATCTAGCTAATAACATCTGCACATGGGAAGGTTGGATATCTGCATGCAACCTTGTGTAATCTAGACCACTGAAAACTTCCATATACCTACCGGTCCTATAGATCTTCCTTGAAATTCATTTCTGAAAAATATTCGCTCACTTTCTGCCATGTTAGATATTGTTATCACTGAGAAAAAATGAAGCATCATTTGACAAATTCCTAGAGGTTCATGTGCCAAAGGTAGGGTTATAGGATTCATTTTTCATTACTTGGTCAGGGAAATTTTTTTATTTTTCTTATTTAGCTTACCCTAAGGTCTAAACCCACCCTCTTTCAAATTCCCTCATGTCACATCAATCATAATTTTCTGACATTTTTCATTTCCAAAGGCTTTAGCACCGAAATGGTCATTTTAGCCAAGAAACCACACTTTCGTAGCGGAATACACCGAGAAATTGCACTTTTCTCTATGAAACTGCTAATACTTTCATAGCGAAAATGCCTAGAAATACACTATGAACGCTATGAAAGTAATGTTTCCTGACTGTCATGTCAAATTAGTTGTTAAGTGTCAAAAAATGATTTGAAAAGGATAAGTTAGATGTCATTCAAGTCATTTAGGGTAAATATCAAGGTACATGGTCAGGGCTGAAGTCATCATCACCATTTTAAGCATGTATGAGTCATCATTATGATATGAGTGGTCATCAAACTTCAAAATATTTCCAAATTGAGTCATTTTTCATTCTCCATTTATTATTTGCGTGTTTTTTAGCTCTAGAGAGATATTTCATTGAGGCCAAGATGTGGTTGGTTTCTTTCAAAAATTTACAGAGAATTATCAAGTGAGGCAGAGAATTATCAAGTGAGGCAGAGAATTACCAAGCGAGGCTGAGAAGACTTCAAAGAACCATGGCTGCAAAAAGGAAGACAAATAAAGGTGGCCAATATCTCAGATATGAGCCATCAGATATGAACTTGATAAACGAAGACCCAACAGCTGTAGAAATCTTCAGAAGGACAGGATGTTTATAGTTTTGTGAAAGATTACAAGGCTACCATGTATAGGTTTCCAAAGAATTTTCCCTAAAATTTAGTGGAACAACTACTAAAGTGGGGATGTTGAATCTCAATATTACACCAGAGATCATTGAAGCAGCAACAGAGATTCCAAGGGGACAAGAAAAATGGTTCAAAGGGTTCAAATTCAACATCGAGGAATGCAAATATTTTATCAAGCCAGAAAGCAGTGAAGTTGACCTTACAAATGCCATTCCAAGGAGTTGCATGAAGGAAAATTTCTCCAAGCTACTACTCATTATCCAAAAATATTTCACATGAGAAGGGAGATATCATAAAGTCTATTCTTACCACTTCAAGCTTCTCCTCCACTTTCTTGGTAATATATCTCTTGATCTGCCTTTCTATTTACACAGAAGTTTAGCAAAAATGGCAGAGAAGGTCCAAGAAAAATCTGATGGAAGTGAAACATCACTTTTTCATCATGGATTAATAAAATTGTTAGTTTTAGATGAGTTACAAAGACTAGGAAAAGATTGGTCTTCATTTCTGTTTGTTAGTGGTTTTGAAATGGATACCCTTACCCCTAAGAGAACTCCTAAACCTAGAGGGTTACCATGACCTTTAGTGGAAGAACAAAGTGAACCAGTTGGGGCAGATCAAACTGAACCAGTCATGATGGAAACAGAGAAGTTGCAAAGATTTGATACACCCACTGTTCCACCTGAAAAACAAAAGTCAATAATGATCAAACCTGTAAAAAAAGAGAAAGTTGTGAGTAAAAAAAGTGGCAAAAGGATAACAAGGAGCCAAACGGTGGCTAAAGGAAGTTTAGAAGATATACTACATGCCATTAATATTGAATAGACTCCTATAGTCCAGGCTAAGGATATAGATGAAGGTGGACATAAACTCAAGAAAGCTAAATCTGCAAAGAAGCTAGAGTTTGAAGGTGAGGATGCAGGTTTTATGTTTCAGGCTAGGAAGCCCATGACAAGGCATGCTCGAAATTTTTTGGAGAGTAGCAAAGAAGTTCATCCAGCTACTGAAATTTTCCAACCAACACAAGACATTATTGATCTTTCATCACATGCAAAAAAAGATCCAATGAGCAAGCTAAATAAAGAAAAGGAGAAAGTAATTGAAAAAATAGAGTTTGAACTCCTTGAAGAACAGTTGAGGTTAGCTAATCATGAAATTGCAGTTATGAAGGAGGCAAGGAAACACAATGTCCAAAAGGTTCAGTTTGAAAAGATTAAAGAATTTTGGGAAGAGTAGGTTGACACTGTATCAAAGACCCTAGAAAATACACAACAGCTAATCAAATGGACTTTTCCATTGAGAAAAGAGGTGAAACATGTTAGAATAATGAACTTGCATTTTAAATCTACCAACATAAATATGAAAGATCAAGTTAAAGACCTCCAAGAAAAGTTAGAACTAATCCATGAGGAGTTGGAGAAGAAGGGCCTAAAAATAACAGTAGTTGAGGAGCCAATAGCTCAACTCATCATAAATGAGGAAGAAACACCTCAAGACTCCTATTTTGAGCTGGTTTATGTTTCGAAATTTCAAAGGCATTTTGGAAACAAATTTTTTGCAACTGGTAGATACATTTTTGAAGACAAGCATAAATCTAGAATTTATGCAGTTTTTAGCAGTTTCGTAGCATTTCCTAGGCTTGAAGCCAGGAAAACACTACGAAACCACCTGTAGCTTTCTTTTTGTTTGAAAACACTTTTGGTAACTTTCAAGGGGAGGAAAGGATAGGAAAGATGTGTCAGAACATGATGAAGACCATTCAAGAGAAAAGAAACAAAATTTTTGATGGAAAAGGTCATTTTTTGTATGCTACGAAAGTACGCTACAAAACTGTCATACTTTCATAGTGTGTTGTTTTAAAGGTTTATTAGTAGGTTTTTGGGTAGTTTCAGACAGATGGACACTTTCAAAGGGTCAAGGGACTTTGCCAGTAGTCATCCAAGACTTGAAGATCATGATATGAAGACAACTCATCAGCCAAACCATTTGTTGAAGATAAAGACCAGTTTTCCTAAAAGATAGGTTTTGTTTCCATATTTTGAGAAGGATAATTAAGATGTCATGTAGTGATGAGTTCCATCACATATTATTCAAACATGTGAAGCATTAGTTGTCAAATATGTAACTGTTTTAAGAGATAAGGTAGTTGATGTAATAAGTAGCAATTTGAGTCCTATTAGGAAAAATGACTGTTTCATAGTGTAGCTGTCATTTTCTCATTAAAGCACATGTTTTATTGTTATGCAAGGTGTCATTAGTAAAATTTCGATGAATCTAGCCAAGCGGAAGACCATCTCTCGTGTAACAAGTCTATTAAAGTGCATATATTCAAATTTTTAAAGGGTTGGAGAGTTTTTGGCAATACTGCAGCTTTATGTAATTTGATTGTTTTCAATAATACAAAGGACTTTTACTTGACCAACCTGAGATTCTCATGGATTTTTTAGTGCTTATTTGATCTATACTTTCTATGTGTACCATTTGCGGTGGTTTTCATATTTAATACTCAGAATTCATAGGTGTATGCTTTGACTTCCTTTATTGATTAATTGACTGCATTATTTCATGCTTCATGTGTGATTTACCTCTGCTAAAAACTCTTACTTACCTCAGCTTCCATGTCAGGTGAAATTACCACTAAACTACTGAATGTTTTGACTCCATAGGCCTAATGATTGTAGAGTTATACTCTTTTCAACCTACACACATCACAATCAAGTTATTTTCCAAGTAGAGTTAGCCATCTAGTTTCATCATTATCAAATATCATTAACCCCTTTGAGAGAGCCCTCTCAGACTGAAGAGGCTAAGATTTCGTTACAAGTTGGTTTGAAACAGTTACATGAAGTTGTCTGATTAGCAGCCAATCAAGTGCAATTTTGTGATAACATTTTGGTGCGTCTGCGGGGAGCTTGAAGATTATACTTTCCCGAAATTTTGAAGCTGAACTTCTAAAGGTAGCAGGAGCTCATAAAGTTGTTCGAGGCTGCATCTACCTTGGTGACTCCATTCAAAGTTCATATTTTCAAATGTGGCTTCGAGAAGGAGATACACGAGATGTAATCCTGACCCAGATCCACCTACCATTGTGGACAATCCAAACACCATCTCCAGAGGCAGTCAAGGCATTTCTGCAATATTAGGTACTCCACATACAAAATCCTTTTCCTCTAAAGTTTTAAGAATTCCTGAAGATAAAATATTTGATGATAAAATTCATGAAGTCTTTTTTATGTTCGAAAGTGAAAAATAATTGATTGAAATTGTCTTGGACCTACATAGAAGAGGTATTGATACCTCAGCCTTAGTAACTCAAAAAGATAAAGAAGAGTTTTGGGAAGCAGTCACTTCAGAATTACTGTTACAGAAAGAGTCATTGGATAGGTTGAAGGAACTAGACCCATTTGAAATTTTTTTAAGAAGTAAAATTGGTGTTCCTCTTCCTGATTGGAGTTCAGTTGTGACTGGACAACATAGACCAAACAACCCTCCTTCTAACAGTTCCTCTTCCTCTACTATTTTTGTCCATAAAACTACCACAGTCCCAGTCATCATTGTTGGAAATGTGCCACCTCCACTTGCTGCACCTGCTAGGTATGCCCCTCTTGCCCTTCCAGCTGTCTTAAATTCCCTTCCTAGAAAATATTCTGCTAGAATCAAAACTTGGGGAAGTGATGAAGAGATTACATTTGAAGAGAATGTAGATTAGTTCAATGACTTTATAGATAGGGAGGAGGTTGACCATGAGGATGTCAAGATGAAATTTTTTGCTCAGAGCTTCACTGGTGAAGTTAGGAAGTGGTTCAAAGCCCTTACTCTTGGAAGCCTACATAATTGGAATGAATTTGAAGATAGATTTTTGAGGAAATGGGGCAATAGAACCAACCCTGTACAAGCCCTCATGAGTATAATATTTTGAAGAGAGATGTTGATGAAACTGTTCAAAACTTTTCAAAGAGATTTAAAAAAGTGTATGACTCTATCCCTGCCCATCTAAAGCCTCCACTTGGAGTAGCTCATCTGAGATATGCTGAGGCTTTTGATTATGAATTTTCTATCCTACTAAGAGAAAGATAATCCCCTTCACTTGTTGAAATGAAAAATGATGCAATGAAGATGGAGGTCAATATGATAGCAGCAAAAAATTCCAAGATGGGAAAGACTAAGTTGAAGGAAGAAGATAAGCCTTCCACCTCAGATGACAACTTTGATTCCATGATGAAGACAATGGAAAAACTAATGGATAGGCTTGCCCTTGGGAATGCCTCTACTCCTCCTGCACAAAATGAACCTCAATTTAGAAATCCTTAGTTCAGAAGACCTCAAAACCATCAAAGACCAAGGGAAAATAGAAATCAGCCACCTAACCCTCAGGTAAGGCCTCCTTTTTAGCAAAACTTAGTTGATGAAGAAGATCAGCCTAAAATACAAGAAGACTCAATTCATTTCTTAGATGAAAATATGTCAGGGATGTTTTTAACTAAGGATGAACATGATGAGTCAGATCATGAAGTAAACAAGGGTGGGGAACCATCTGATTATCTTGAAGCGTATCAACATGCAATCTTTGAGATGCGGAAATCGTACAACCTCAGAAATATAAATGTGCCATTTACTAAAAAAAACACAGCCCAAGAAAGATGCCCCCAAGGTTGTTGAAGTTAGGAAAGATACACCACCTCCTCCTCCTACTAAAAAGACTGAAAAATCTGCTTCTATTTTTAGTTTGGAGAGTGAGATCTCTAAGATCAAAATCCCAATACCTTTTGGAGAAATTATTAAGGTGAATGAATATAGAAGTAAGATTGTGAAAATGTTGAATTCCTAACCAGGAGCTGCTAATATCCTAAATGTTCAAGAATATCATCCAACCATATACTTGGGTCCAAGATTAGAGGATGAGAAGAATGAAGAGGTGCCTCCTTTTTATGTCAGCCTTAGTATTCATGACACGAAATTGCATAATGCCATGTTGGATTCAGGAGCCTCTCATAATATTATGCCTAAAGTAATCATGGAAAGGATGGGATTGGAAATTACTAGACCATATAAGGATTTGTTTTCTTTTGATTCAAAAAGAGTTTAGTGCATTGGCTTAATAAAAGATGTTGTTGTTGGTCTTACACAAGTCCCTGCCAAGACAGTGGTCATGGAAATTGTGGTAGCAGACATTCCACCTAAGTTTGGCATGCTGTTATCAAGGTCATGGGAAGCAAAGATCAAAGGTACAATACAAATGGAACTAACTTATGCCACCATTCCTATTTTTGGTGAGCAAAGGAAAATTTATAAAGAAACAAGGATGGCTTACATGGTAAGTAGTAAATATAAAAAAAATCGAACTTCTCTCAATATATGTCGTTGAAATCAACTGATCTGCTATTCTTTTCAATGAGCTGATCGATGAAGCAGAGGATGAAAAGAAGGCGTAAAATAAGCAAACTGTATTCTAAAGGTGAGACAGAAAATCAAAGCAGACTACAAATCAAAGAATCAAAGGAGGAGAAGGCTAAAGGTTGGTGGTTGTTAAATTTTTGATAGATCAACAGAAGAGAGGGGGCAGGAGAAGGAATTTGGATCACAACTCCGTAAGATGAAAGTAAGTTATTTTCTTACAAATAGAATTTGATTGCACAACAATAATGGGCCGAAAAGTGAATCTTTATTTTTGGGCTTAGAAATTTTGAAAAGAATGGGTGCCCAAAATATTTCTATTTGTGGAGATTCTAAATTAGTTATTAAGCAAGTTGAGGGTGTATATCAAACTAAATATGTGAGAATGAGGGCATACAGAAATTTGATCATGGAGATGTGTCAAGCCTAGAAAATCTCCGCTTCAAACATTGGGGAAAACCACCCGGTCGGGACCTTAGGACAGCTCCTTTTCCGTTTGGTATGGTGGCTCCGACTGGATTTAAAGGACCAGTTTCCTTATAACTAATGGGTTGGTGATGGGTTGATTTGGATGAGTGAAAGTGGGACTAAATTGACTGAAATAAAACTATATAATTTAAACTAAATACTGATAAAGAAATTCTAATACTAACCCGGGCAAACATATGTGAATACAACTTAAGATTATTCCAATTTAACAATAACCATAAAAATGTATTATCATTTAAATCGAAATGCAGAACAAATAAGATAACTCGAAGAAGAAATTAAACAGAGTTGTGGCTAAAGATATTGCATTCATCATTTCTGTACCATCTACATGTAATTATGAAAAATAACGTTTCAATTATACTCAGAAATGATATATAAAAGGAAGCGTTGTGAGAACAAATATACATATAAATGATAGCAATTTTAAAACGAATATCATAAGACAAAAGAAATCAACAGTAAATAGATAGAAATACCTTGTTCATCTTGATGACTTTCAGATGTAATCTGATACTCTATCCAGTAACTATGATGCAAAATCAAATTCCAAGGTACAAAAATGCAACACTTCAAAGATAATTTCGCATGAAAATCACCAGATGTGATCCTTTTTAAAAATATATAAGACAATGGAGTACAAAAATGAAATCTCCAAGTCCAAAAATATTAAGATCCAGGACCACTCTCTAAATGCATGAGAGGGGTTTAAATACTACTTAGCTAAATCTAAAAATAGTTTATTACAAAAATTAAGGATTCGGTTCAATGACCGTCCTTTTCCTAGGCTAAAACACAGTAAAATTAAAACTAAATCTATCTATCTATGAATTTGATCTTTAATGTTGCAGGCATCTAGCATAGTTTTGAGAAGATGCGGTTGACCGACTTCAGAATTCAACTGTCCTGAGAAGACAGAGTCGGCAAGCGTAGGAGAAATCTTCTCTGTAGCATTGATGATACAATTGAGTGCACTGTGCTGACTGTGTGGCTTCACCAAGTACATCCAGTATGAGTCCCAATTCAATATTGTTAGCCCTTGGATGGATTTTGCTCTGTCTTCTGCCTTTTGCCTCCATTTTGTTTGCAGTTGATTAGCCTGTGGGAGATATCCTGGAACAGTTTCTGGGATCAAATTAGCTTTGTGTAAATTGTCATTTACACAATCTGTAAGAGTATTTTCCACTGTAGCTGCCTCCTCTGCTACCCTTTCTGCCCTTCTGATTTGTGCATCCCAGTTATTGAACAATATTTCTTTATGGTTTTCATTAATGATGGGTGCACCAGCTTTTATGCCTTATTCTGTCTTTTTTCCATGTTAGATACTCATTGATATTTTCATTAATCAAATCATAATCATTTCGTAAGTCTATGACATGATTTGTGATTTTATCGCTCTCTTGGAATAAAGAATTCCATTGCAAGATTTTTTGGCAGAAAACTTCCTCTTGTTGTAGTAGTTGATTGTTCAAAGAGATGGTTTCTGAAATGAATTCTGGAAGCTTAGGATCATCTCTATGCTGATCTTGGATAATCTGGATTTGTTTGTCTTTATCAGCTAAGCTTTTTTGATGTCCTATTTACATTTCTTGAAGTTGTTGTTGTTAACTCTTTTAAGTTTTAATTGTGCTTCCTTATTGTTTCATGCACATTGCAATTCACATTGCCAGGCCTTTATACGTTCTTCTTTTTCATCCAACAAAAGTTGTATCTCGCTTTGCTTTATCAATTGTTAACGAGAAGCATAAGCTCTGTTATTTGAGATAATTTAGTGAGATTATGAGTAGGCTGCAGCAGGATCTTTCCATAGCTTATCTACTTATTACCGTTCTAGTGCACTTACTATTTTATACTTGCTTGTCTCTTTATTGCTTTGTATTTGGGTATGCAAAATACATCTAAGGAGGAATATCTACATTTTAAAAATCTGCAATTCAGAGGGGTGTGAATTCAGATGTGCTAATTTACTGTTTGTCTTTGCTTATTTCTGCATTCAAAACTTTGGTTGTTTGGACGGGGGTACGTACACGTCCTTCCCTCCCATTGTCCCGATTGATTAAAGGTTTCCCCATTCCTTTATCTAACTCCATGGTGTTGGTTGTTCATATTTTGGTGATGGGTGAAGGAGGATTTGTTTGTTGAGAAATCCATTTGTTTGTTGAGCGAGCTCTTTGGGGTGTGCGAATCTTTGATGGGGTTCTTCCATTTTATCTTCCATTTCTTTGGATGTATTGGAGTGTCGAGTCTACTGTCGGATTTTGATTTGATTTACCCTAGTCTTATTCTTGTTAAGACTAACACTGAAATTTGCTCCTTCAGAATACTCAATGGTCTCCCGAAAGGAATAGGAATTAGTCTCCTTTCTCAATACAACTTGGTCCCCGAAAATGTACAGAATCGGCTGCTCTCTAGAAGTGAATTCAAAACCTCTTTAAATGAATTTCTTATTAGAACCATCATCATCAAAAAGATCTTTTCTGCATAATATTCTATTACTTTGATTGCATTGGTAAAATTCTTAACAATATCATTTTGGTCAAACCTTCTTTTGAGGAATTTGAGCAGTTGCAGAGCATCTCAATGTTGCCTATCTCATGAAATGCATGACCAATATCCAATAGTGAAAATGTTCCACATTTTACTTTGCAAATGTAGCCAAAATACTTTCTTGTCTTTTAAATCTTTTGTCATACCTCCCGGCTACGGGTACATTGTGTTCCGGAGCTACAGTCTATCGGGGCTTATATAAGGGTAAAACATGGAGGGCTTTCTTTTTAAAAACCTAATATAGGTGAACAATTCCTCCCAAACCATCTTCTAAAATGAAATATCAATCAATTTGAGATTAACCTGGGGGGATCTTGTCCTACAATGTTTTGTACAATGGCCTCAGTTCATGGCAAGTTGGTAAAAATAAGAATGAATTTAGATTCCCACGGTTCTTTATGGTACACACATGAATGGGCAAGGAGTCTGGATAGTCCATTTCCCGGCCCTTCACGGGGAATTAGAGACACCATGGATAAACGTCCATAAACCTGCATGGATAAATAAAAGAAGCGAGATAAATACATTGGAGACATTTCGTTTGAGTCCGGTATTGAAAAATAGCGATGGTCATAGTATCGGATAGGATTTTGTGATCTGTGAGGCAGTGTACGACGCATTCAACAAGGAAGCCATTCGGGTAAAATCATATTTATGTCGGGCTTTCAAAAAGCACATAACATGGCAACTTGATAAAATAATAAGGAGAGGTAAAGCGAGCAAGTGATGTACATACCTTGTTTGTTTTTCCTTGATAGTTATTCTTTTGGTCACTCCTTTGTGCATTCCATATAAATTTAAAACATTCTCTGGCAAAATATTCCATGAATTTTTTTGTTATGTAAATTAAGCACATTGAGTGCAGCGAAACATACATTAATCTCACATATTCTATATTAAATGACCCAAGTGGCTCAACGATTCGGTGCTTGATTTCCTATGCGAGAATATCGTGGCTAATCAGGGACCCATCTCACCATGTATCACCGTATGGGAGAATCCTTGGCCTTATTTTTGCCTATTCTATCTGTGGAAACAAGCCTTAGTCTCTGAACTACTTCAGGCAGATGCTGGAGCTGTGTAACCTACCCACTGTCACCACGGGTTTTAACTGCTCCTAACGGATTGTACATTCCTTCCCAAGTGGGTCTGCGCCCACATCCTTATTCTGACCCGTTATGCGTATAGCGAAGCCATTTCTTTGTTTTCCCGAGTCAAGGCTCCTCTCAACGCTACCACCACTGTTACTTATATGAAACTTACATATGTGTTCGCTCCTTAAATTTTATTATTTTACGAATAAATGAGAGTAATGATATTAGAAAGTGGTAGGAAACATTTCTGAATATGAACGCGGATGAAATATAATATTTTATTTAATGAAAAGCAACAAACACAATCTCATTTCACATTGTAATCAATTTCAATCATTTAATATAATCATTAAAAAGCTGCCTCATGGTTGACATATGGAAAGATTTTGTAGGATAAATTAGCCTACATGAATGCAGGCATCGTCTAACGTTCTTGCGCAATATACTTGATAATACATAATATGTAATGTATGAAGTCATCACGGTCATAAAAATAGCGCAAGCAGGTGTGCGCAATAGCGCATACTCCATAAAAATCACAAAACGCAATATCATGAAAATCGCATAATCACTGTTAGAAAAGCTTATAACGCAAAATACGCAAAAGCATATTTGAAAAGAGCGCAAATATATTAATTATTAGTCATTCATACTATACGTCTGCGACCAATGCGTTTATCAAAGGTATATATTATTTATGGATGCGCTATCTTATTTCAAAATGATTTTATTTAAAATCTATCATAAATAAAGTTTCGCAATATTCTTTCAAGATTTTATAGGTTTGCATTGAAAGTTTTTACATTTTCTAAGACAGCAATCTCATTGTTTTTAATTTTTAACTACAGGGTCCCCATTTTATTTAGTATTATTACTAAAATAAAAAGGGGTTACTAGTCACAACGGTGATGTATAATTTGAATCAAAAAGGTAGGGAAACCCTTTTTAATGTGATCCCACAAATTAAGGGCTAAATTCAGAAGGACATACCAAGCATTTTTTGTTTTATTATCGAGTAGGTTCTAATTCTTGCAAGTAGTGAAGGAAATACTAATTTCTACCTCAAATTGATGTTTCTACCTTATAAAATCTCATAAACACATAAATGTGGGAACAGCTCACAAGAAAGATGTAATCTTATTTCTTAACAGACTAAGAAGATATTAGACATAAGATGTGATATTGATATATCTGGCATGTGCGTCATAGGTTGCAAAAGACTCTGATAGGTGTGGACCATATGCTCTGTCATAGAATAAACCATATATTTTTGATAATAGAATATATCTATATTGTTTGATGGTGGGAAAATGATATGGATAATTAGGTTTATAATATTATTGGCCTAAGTTATGACCATAATTGAGTTTTATTATAATATAGTGAAGACTTTAAGTTATTATTTTGTTGCACCAAAACCTTTGTTGTTGTGTTCCCCAAATGATTACTTCTAAAACTTCTTTATTGCACTGCAACAAGTCATATCCTTGCAAGGAAGCAGATATTTCTTGCCTTACAAATTCCATGGAAAATGTCAATTCTTGATGATTTATTATCAACCATTTCCATTACGGTGGTTGTTAACACATACAATGACTACAGCATTTATCTCTCTTGTTTAGGTGAAGGATGACACATGAATACATCCATATAGGTTTACATGCACAATTTATCCTCAAAATTCCTTGGACTAGACACAGCCTTTTAATGGCTCACAAAATATTTGTCAATGTCTTATTGATTTGATTCCATACTTTATGGATTGGTTGCATGCTACAATATTATTAGTGATATATTTGGAAGCAGTCTTGAAAATTCCTTTATCATCCCATCTCACGTTGATCGCATTAGCTCATAGCCGGACCTTTTTTTTCCATCTCTCAAAACCTCTAAATTAAATGCTTCAAAGAAATTCCAAAGCTATTAGATGTTCGTGTTTGGATCTCTTCATGTTAAATCTTGGACTCTATCTTTTACTTCAATCATGGTAATTCATCTCCCCTGCCATCCAATTATGTTGTGATTAATGGATTTTGATTTACTTGTCGGATCCTTCAAGAAGATAGGGGCATGATTAATGGCATCTCCCCACTATACAATCAAACTATCATAATAGAAATGTATACACATTCCATGTGCTTTCATTGGAGTTCATGTCACTGGTGTAGTCATGCAAATTTAAAGTAAAGAATAAATGTGAGTGAATCCATATTTTCTTGCAGAAGTCCTTATTAAAAGAATATAGGTTGATGGTGTAAGAGATTTAATTCTTTCCAACATTTATATCGGCTTCACTTAGTTGTTGTTAAAGAAGGTGTTTTTGTTGAGGCACAACCTTTTGTTTTGTTGTAATCTTAGCAAGCTTACATCTTCATCATGTCCAATATATCTACCCGATAGCGTGAGAATTGAACTAGTGACTTTACATTATTAAAAGTGTCTTAACAAACACCCGATCTGGAAGTATCTGAATGTGAATTTGAAACCTGCGACCTTTACTAGAACTTTCAAAACGCTTTTATCTCTCTTTTTGGAGGTTTGACCAAGTGAATCAAAGTATTGACAACTCATGTCTTCTAAACCAAGGCTACATAGAGGAAAAAATGAACAAAATATTTAGGTTAACCTAAGCAACATTATCCATTGATACTTGCAGAGTATGGAAGACACCCTCTTCATCATCCTAAATTTCCACCATGTTGAATATCCCACATTATTAATGAACTCTAGGCAACTTGTTAACTTTCGATTATAAACCATTGATTCCCTTGACAGTATATGACGTGTTGATGCTATCCAAGCTTAGAAATTATTTATCTAGATTTGTAATAATCCACACAAGCCATCATGCTAGTTTTGTCTCCCATCTGATAACAATAATCTGAAATTTCCTAGGAGAGACTAAGGTCATGAAGTCTTCCTCCCTAATGACTAACAACATTAAGATAGAAACAGCCCAGGTATATGGCATTTAAGGTTGCTAGGTTAAAAAAAACAAAAAAAATATTATATTTAATGAATAAGAAAAAAATTTAAATACGGGGATCAATTCCTAATCCTCCAAAACATGGTGTACATGTGGGTTCATAAGTCCCTTAACATCCCATAAATATGTCACTATAAAGAGGTGTAAAGACTAATGTCATTTCTTCTTGAACTACATCATTAAAAATTGTTGTGTCTCTAAAGAATCGTGAGACCATGCTTTTCAATTGGTTACCTTGCATCCAGTTAACCAAATTGTGGACTTCCAATTCACCTCAAATATTCCTTGGCTTATAAGGATTCTCAATGCTTCAACAAAATGGGTGGATACAATGCCCTTTGGCTCATCCTCTTTGTATAACGGAATTATGAATTACGGATAAAATATTCTTCCCTAAAACTGGGTACTTATCTAAAACAATATTAAAGACTTTGCGACTACTTTTCCTAGCTGTTAAATAGACACAGGTGAGATCAAAGAACTTACTTAAGAGTCAAGAGCTTCTTCTCCTTACAGTGGCATCTTACTGTAACTTCAAATCCAAGCTAGATGTTTAGAAAATATTTCTACCAAAGATGAACCACAAATAACAAAAGATAAGCAATAATACATATGTCTATTCAAATTCTTCAGTTAAATTAATAGAAACATAAACAATATACATCGGATATCATTATAATATAGAAGCAAAACATACGGATACATATGTGGGAAGTAAGCATCAATCTTTATTCATGGATAAGTGGAGGTTACAACCCGGTGATTGATTTGAAGGATAATACTCCCGGGGAGCATCCCAGGCCTCTTGAGAATGCAAATCTCATGACATCATGTTACACAAATCAACTCCTCGATTGAAAATCTTTAAAATTTCTCTTTGCTCAAATTCTTCCCTTATCAAACACTAAGATAAATTGACATTCAATTTATAGAGCCGAAGGTAGTTTTACAATCGATGACTTTCCAATAATAGGCAGACATGTTCACACGATCTTGTAGAGGTAAAATACGGTTTATGGTTAGGGTTTGAGCTACATGTGAACTCTTAGAAGGCAGCGGCCAAGTGGAGAGTCCCTGGAAACAATAAGAATTTCGCTCCCCAATGTGACCAACGCACCTATGAGTGTCGAGAAGTGCTTTGCGGAAGGAAACAGCAGATAGAGGGGCTACTGCCTTATCAATGACAGCACTTAGTCCTGCAATGGCCATTCATTGACTCTCATATGATATGTCTCCTTTCAAAATCTTGGAAACCTTTGCAAATGAAAGTCATGAATGATTTGTCTTGTTATTTGTCTTAGGGCATGTAGCAACTAAAATGATAGGGGGTATTAGACCTATTCATTAGTCTGAGATGATATGAGTTAACCTGGTCATTAGGAATGATGCCAAATTGACCTATAACAATTCCCCTAAAACATGAAATTAAAATAATAATAACAATATTTCAGATTGAGATGCACGCTATGATGAGTTGAGATGACGGAGTGTGACCCCATCAATCTTAAAATAAATTACATCATAATATATCCTCTTGATCATAATTGTTGAGGGTAGGAATTCCCATGTTCGGCACATAAACAATCTAATAACATGTATACATAATTCGGAAAGTCATCTACATTGGAATGTTTCATGAATTACAAACATGCCTATAGATATGAGCCCATGTTTGGATAGTAGTCTTATGTAAGTTCTGCATCTGAGATGATGTGTACAACAATCAAATACACCTTTGGATGGCTCCAGAAATAAGATGCGGTTCTTATCTCGTTCACTCGATCATTGGTGCAAGTCCTTAAAATGCGAATATATGATTACCTTAGTCGAACATGGAAAGACATCGTTGATGCAATACAATGATGTGTTGTTAACAAACGCGAGGAAAGTGAACCATTAATTTCAATGGCCCTCAAGGTCTTTAACGGTACATTTCGTAAGGCGTAGAATAGACGTTTGATGTTGAACGCTAATGAAATCTTTCGATCGAGTCGAACGGATCTTGTCGATGATTAACAAGCCTCCTTAGTCTTGGAACATAATGTTTCAAAGTGAACTTTAGGATAATGATTTACAATACCGTCGACGAGGAAACTGCTACCTTGTTAACGGCTTGAGTTACTAATTTCAAAGACAAAAATTATGACAAATGTAAATTTTTAGGGATGACGATCATGAGATTGAAGGTTTATGAGTATTGCGGAGAAGAATGAGTATTCACTAGATGACTTCTTTTGAACATATCGGCGACACTAAGATGAGTTATTCGCCGTTATTGGCAAGTGAAGGTATGATGAACCATAGGTATGAATGAAGCGTCAAGAAGATGCAAAGCCCAGACTAGTCACATTGATGGAGTGAAGTGTCATATTCAAAACTTAGCCTACTACGTAAAAGGATTACTGTTCACTTTCCCAAATTTTAAAGTCATTTGTTGACGGTACACTCTTTTTTTTTAGGAGGTTAACATTTGCTTGATCTATAATTAAACCCTTCGAGTGAATAAAGTATTATTTAATAATTTAATGAGTCTATGATGAATGAAACTCGATTCTTTCCATGATCGACAAAACCCGTTACTGTTTTTTTTTATGTTTTAACAAGCTTAATATGGGTGACTTTCAGACCCTTTTCCATATTTAGAAGTTTGAAAAGGAGGATGAAAGAAAAACTCCATAATTTTTCATAAAGTTAGCAAATAAATCAAGAAAAATTAATAAAACAATATACGAGAGAACCTCTTTAGTCATGTTTGACCAAGGTATTCTTTTTCGTAAATAATCTATCTCGGTCAAAAAAGTTAAACTTATACGAGTAGATATCAATTTATTTACTTTTATGAGCTCGAAAGACAGGGTGGCAACGATCATTTCACATTATGGTTGAAAGAACTAGAAAGACTCTAGAGTTCCTTTTTATTTTATTGTAGGCACAGAAAGAGATAAAAGTGCACTTCAAATCCTTTTAAGTTTAAGCAGAAAAATAGGAGAAAAAGTATACTTTGTGGTCAAAATCAATTTCTGGAAATAAATGCGAGCCAATAAATAAAATGAGTTGTAAACTTTATTACGGAACAACATCAAATGGATTAAAATACATGTTTCATGATAAAAACATAATAAAACCTATGATCACTATGACAAATATAATTTGTAAATAATTAAATATTTATGAAAAAATTATTTGCCTCTATTCATTTTACATTCCATAAATTCCTACCATTGCATTTGAATGAATTTTGATTTCCCAGAACTTAGTTGTTGATTGTGATCGTTTCTATGGACGGTTTTCTTTGTCGTTTGATCGAGGTTAGTGCCATGAACCTCCATCTTTCCTTGAGTAATCTTTGTTTCCAATTTCTGAATTTTTTTGGGTTTTGGGGTCCCACAAGGTAAAGTGCATACAGAGGCAAGGCACCTTGGATGTCAGAAACTTTGTGTTATGCTCAATAAATTGAAGGTTACTTGCATACAATGCTTCTCTTGTTAGAGCCTACGTTGGGCACAATCTACATTTTCTTTTTGCATTATGCCCAAAATTTGCCTAATTTTGCATTGAATGGAATCACAATGGTTCTTATACTTATATTTTAGGTTTCACGAGATTACATGTGATTACATGGAGGAAGAGAACATGAAAGACATGGTATGATTTCCCTAAATGGTCACGGGTAGAGTAGAACCACTAAGAGAATGTGGGCCTGCGTCACCAGTTGTCGAGGATGAAGACAAAAAATAGAACTCTTGGAGTTCTTGGATTCGAAATGGGATCTGACTATAGAGGCATTTCATATTAAGAACCAAGTAGCTCCCATAATAGTCGAGGATGTATATGTATTTCTTGGGGTTTTTCGAGGAGAGGCTTGCCTGTTTCACTCTGGAGTCTATTCTTGGGCTTGTTGAGAGATTATGTTTACAACATTGTTATCCGAGGGAGTGGAGACAGAAAATGGAAAGAGAGCATAGGATGTTGAGATTTTCCTTTGAGAACTATATTTTTCACATTGTAGAAACTTTTCTTTATTATACTACATATGAGAATAGATATATATGCAGTATAAACAGTGCATGGAATAATAGTCTTCAGTCACATTTGTACTTTCTCGGATAAAAGAACAAGTTTGAACAAAGAAAGGAGGAAGAAGAAATTCGGTTATGGTTTGATCCTCATATCCTTCGCCTTAGAAACAGATTCCATTGATACGGCTAACATGTCACTAGATGTGTCTAATCTTAGAGATATGGATACAAAGATGGGTAGAACTCATGGGTAGGCATGCGGACCAATCGACCATTGTGTTCTCAGGCTACGTTCTTTGCCGGATTTCGACGACGATTCTCGCCATCGATGAGTATCTGCATGTCAGGCGTTGATTTAGAATCCAGTTGCAGCATTACTAGAAGGAAAAACGGTGAGTTGCAATGGTAAGAATGTTTTGACCATGCTTTTTTATTTTTTATTTTATTTTTCTAAGGTTTATACAATGTTTTTGTATTTTGAAGAATCCATTTTGCCAAGACAAACTAAATGTTTGATGTAATGCGGATGTTGGCCATGTTCAACTGGTAGACGAACGAGGCATGAAACAGAAATGTGGCAGAGGTTGTCGAGTAGATCCTTCGGGATCTTGATATGGTTGAGACTACGGCGATCTTGGCAGCACATGGGGTTTGACCTTCGGGATTCAGTTGCGGGATCGAAGAGTTACCCACATCTGGCCCAATAGCGACCACTATTGGGGTTCCCTAACCACGGATCTGCAGAATCTGCGTGGATAGCTCAGATCCTGGCATGTTACCCAGAGCTGCTAAGTTACTTTTGACATTTTGTACATTTTGGGGTCGGATGACCAATTTGTCTTGGCTTTTAATTTTTGTAGCTTATAACTATCTATCTATATGATTGAGTGTCTTGTGTTTATTGTGCAATCCTATTCAATAATGTAGATATTTCTTCACATATGTTTTATAAAATTATATCTAGAACTTGATTAGATAAAGAATCGATCAATGTGTTCAAATTTGGAAATGTGTTGATATTGAATAAATCAAATGCCTTTCCAAAAGTTGAACTCTTAGGAACAATCTATACGGTGTTGGATTTCTAACGGTATAAACCTTTAGTAAGTTTTAATACATTTGTGAGTCTGTTTTATAATGATACGGTTAATACCCTGCAAATGAATAGCATCGGAAGGAGAAGTTAGATGTATATAATAAAAAATAATTAGTAGGCCTACCAAGACAAATCCCTTGAAAACTCACTAACTGCGTCATTTGGAGCGAAAATGGCCGTAGAGGATGAATAGAACTACGACTAGCATCATCAACATATTCAACAAATAGTTTGAAAATTCATACATCGATGAAATATACATGATTACCTAACCCCAGAAAACTCTAAAACAAGCCAAGATAGTGAATGCAAATCAGCAACATATATGCAATATATTACAAAATATTGCTACGCTCATGATTAAGCATGTATGTACAATACAACCAAACTATAAGTTGAAATAGCAATTCACAATAGTAATCAACTAACTCATTTTACCTCCATAAGAACTCTTTTGACCAATCTGAGGTCTTATAATGGCTCAAACTTTCTTGTACCTATTACATAAACTTGTTGATCATAAAGTAAGTCACCCTCTAAGAAAATGCGAGGTGGACATTTTTGTCATATTGCGCCTTATAGTCTGCCTTTGTTCAGCCAATTGGGCCTCCCAATGCATTTGTAGATGGATGAGGTTAAAGACAACTTCTTATGAGGTGTAGATGCCCTGCGTCGGTCTGAGTTTTAAATGTGTATTCACATTGGATTGGTAAGATAACTTCTGAACCATACTGAGTGAAGGTAAATCAGTCGTTTCTCACCAAGGTTCCATACGCCCACAAGGCGGGAATACGGATGTCCAGTTTCTTTTCTGACTCTATCATTCATTGAAGCATACGTTTAAATCCTTATTTGATAGCCTCAACTTGTCCATTTGATTATATGATAAGAGTAAATTATTATGTGACAATCCTAACTTGGCAGATTAATTTAGTCATCTGTGGTTAGAAAATGCTTCCCAAGTTAAACATAACTTGTGGGACTAAGTAGTAACGATAACATGATTGAAAAACAATGCGATTTGTTTGTCTGTTGTTGAATAGGCATCGCTTCGGCCCATTTGGTAAAATAGTCTACGCAACGAAAATAATATAACCTGCCGGAATGAAACGAGGCTAAGTCATAAATCCATCTCCCATTTCTAAGAAATACATTCCCACAAAGACAACCATGATGCATTGGCGAGTAGTGGTTTGCATATTTTACGATAAAAAAATCTGGCACGCATGACCAGCTTCAGCCCATGAGGATGTAGTCTCGGCATTGTGACCCAATTTCTCGCTTGGCGTGATCCTCTGCCACGGTAATGGTAGCATCATCAGAATAAATTTCCACCACGGCCCCATCACGACGATCATTTAAAAACTTTTGACCTCCTCATGAGTGAGCACCTCCTTAAAATTGTATCAACACCACGACGATAAAGTGTATCGTCGACGATCGAATAACCTTTGGCCATTGTCATCAAATCCTTGTTCGAGCAAGAGGTATTAGGGTGAAAGAAGTTTGAGTCGGGGGTGAGTAGTTCTGACGTAGTTCTGGTCTCTTAGAGGAAGGTCTGAAAGGAAACAACTAAAACTAAAGACCAACATTTGACTTGGGTTGATGAATTCAAAGTCACACATTCTTTCAATAAACAATCCATTTAGATATTCCCCATAGTCCAGCGTGATAAAGATATAAATGCCGTGGGATTGCAATGAAAGCATGGTGGATGCCTGACGAGGATTTAATGGCGAAATCTTTGGATAATTGATGAACATTACTAGAGGCAAGATTTTCTAGTGAATACCTTAACTGCATCATTGAGATTACAAACTCAAATAATAGATCGGATGTTCAATTCATCTTCCCTTGGATAAAAATATAACAATAGTCTAACATTTTATTTAGTGTGAAATGCCGGGAAATAATCATGTGATAATTGAGGATACATTAATGATGGCAGATACAGTATATACTACCGGCATCAAAAGAAACTACTTAAACAATTCCCGATGAGAGGAACCCCCCTTTCAATAGTCGAGTAAATACTTTATAGCCATTTCGGCGTAGTTTAAATAGACATTCTGGGAAGTTAGCCTTTGCTTGAAGGTTATGTATGCAGGTAAATTTGATGGTGCGAGCCGATAAGAATGGCACAGAGCCTTGACCAGTTTGATTCGAATTCCTTCTTTGAGGACTGCAGATCCAAAACGAAGCAGCCAGAACCAACACAAAACACATTATCATGGATTAGAGTATATTTTGTAGTGTCGGCAACATAAAATAATGGCTCTTAAAGTTATCGGGTGATCGATCGATTTCGTGAATGCGCTAGTAATCATCTAGATATGGTTGAACAATGTGCTTGATGTCATAAACATAATCCATTCTTTCTAAAATTTGCCCCAATGTTCTTTCAAAATCAGCTGATGGATTTTCTCCCTAGTGAATGTGCCCAGGGGTAGATGAATGTTGTCTTATCTTGATCCTACAGGCGGATATTGATTTGATTATAGCACGAAAATCCATCCATGAACGAAAGATTTCGCATGTCCACAATCATCTATAATCCCAGGTCGATAAATGGAGTAGGATAGTTGTCTTTTGGATAACAGAGATTTATCCGATAATCCATACTTTATCTCAATAGCTGCCTGTTTTTCATAGCGGGAACGATGTTGGAAACCCACTCATTCAACGGAGCAGGAATTAAATGAAACTAGCACACAAAAGTTTTTCAATTTCTACTTTGATGGCGGCGGAATTTATTTGGGTGAACGGAATGGCCGTTGGCCCTTTTGATTTGACATCGGGATACATATTAATATTGTGTTCATTAATACTAGTATCTATGCCTAGCATTTCCTCGTAAAGACCAAGCAAATACATCTGAGAATTTAAATAAGAGAGATATGATTCTAGTTTTGATGGAGAACAAGATATGCGATAAGAATATTTTCTACAACGCCGGAGTTTGGTGAAATAATATTAAATAGAAATGGTTTCTTCAATATTTGTGATTTTAACCAGAATCGTTGCATTAATAGATGTAAAGAATTAGAAAAGAATTTTTGGTCGATGGGTGATATGGTTCACTAGGAGAATGATTTTTCTCATAATCAGAAAGATGGGAATGATGATAATAATCTTCCCCATGATTATCCTTGACATCATGGCTTAAAATATTCTGTATTAAGAAAAAATTAAGGAAAAATGGATGAGATGGGTATAAATACTAAAGACGATCAACTGAAGCAATCGGTGGCTGATTTAAGTTCCTTTGCCAAGCAGGATAGATTGATTGCTATGCTAGCTCAATGAGTTCTTATTCCAAACTTAGCATCACTTGCTCATTTGAGAATCATATACCTCTCCTTTAAACAGATGGAGTGGAAGAGATGTCTGCTTGGTCTCTATACTTGCGATTTCTACGACGTTGTGGCGGCAATAATGCAAAGGTTCCCATGAGGTAGAATCCTTTAAGAGTCCCTACACCAATGTTAAAGAGTGCTAGTTGGGGTGCATAGACAGATAGGAACACTTCCGATTACCTACAAGCGAAAGGCGAAAGAAGGATAGCTTATTAATAGTGTAATAATGCCTTTATATGGAAATGCAATCATTCTAAAATATGTAAAAACAATTTCGTCATTATACACGTAGCCTTCAACTAGATAATATAGTCAAGGTTCGTCAACAACCTCGACATCATATTCATTGTTTTTCCCCTAGTTCAACATGGGTTATTAATAATACACAAAGGATTATATATTGTCCATCAAAAGCCTTCAACATGTTCAGTAATTGTGATAAACACGGTGAGCAAGTGAATTCAGTACAGGACAGCCATGTATATGCTCCTCATCAATAATAGTACAATGAGCAAAGGTGATTGAGAACACTTACTTGTATGGAGAATGCCAATTCTACGGTGATTACGGCTTCCTGCTTGGTAGATAAATAACAGATTAGAATCGGTCGGATCAATTCCACCCCGATAGTGACAATAGAAACATTTTGGAAGGGGACAATTTTGTAATAACTCAGAAGCGGAACATATTTGGAGGATTGAGCCAAATGTTAACTATGTTATAATTTTATTTTTTTAGAATCTTGCTGAGATTATATCGATTTGTGAATTACTCCCTTTGGTGGCTTGATTATCAATTCGAAGGGGAATAACGAGTAGGCGATCTTGGGTCGGTAGACGGATTCATAGTCAAGTTATTAGGTTGATCAGTGGCACAATATATAATATTTATTACGCATTGACACCAAAATGTCTGTTGAAGATTTTGTGACGGATATCTCTAAGTACTTGAGAACTAGAGAAGTTGGATCCATAGCAGCCAAGTTTGTGTACAGTTTAAAATGAGTCTGTCAACACAGGAGTTGATGCAGAATTGGAAGTCTTCATAGTCTTTAAGACTTCAACGCAGGTAGGGACAATCCCAAAGAAATGTTCCTCATTATGAATTATGCATGGATATCGGTTTATAAATTCGGAGCAGATTGATCAGATGATATTTCCTGCCGGGTTAGAAGTTTGCTTTTTCATAGATTTCCCCTTTTTCTTGCTCGGAGTTGCTTGTCACTTTTGCACTTTGTCAAACGACCTTTGACAGTAGTTTCGAAAGAAGGTGCGGGGATCGGATGCGTTAGTATGATGTATTATGTCTTATTTAATCAAGCGTCTTGGCATAAAGTCTATTTAGTGAGGAGGAGGAACAATAAAATTAGATCTCGGCACATTAGGAATTTTTTCATAGAGCGTGGAGCCAGAAAGGTCTAATAAATTAAAATCCTAAATATTGAACACAGGAATAGCACTCTTCGTAGCGATGCCACCCTTAACCACATCCTGATTATAGATAGTATAGGGGACCTTGAACCACTCGACAGTAGTTGATCACGAACAAATGCTCTTAACCATTCTACGACAACGACGCCACTCATGAATATGATCGAAATGTGAGTAGCATTAGTATGTTTGAAATTGGTCAAGAGTTACGTTTCGAGTTTCATATCGTATATGATAACTCGAAGTGAGTTAAAATGGTAGTAGCTAGGGCGGTGACGTACCCATCAAGAAGCTCTTGGTAACTCAATGTACCATTTAACGTGGGACACGCGGCGTACGTTGAAGGAACTATAAATTTGAACAAAATCATCATTGGGGAGTTTGATGAACACCATAAATGATAAGTCATGACATGAGTCGGCGGATCTTCTCCGGGTTTCCATTGAACTTAGGAATATCGGAGGGTAATTTGTGAGGTATCACCCAGGCCACCCCAAAGGTATAGTTAATTGGGTCGTTAGTTGTGATTTAAAATCTAGTAACTCTAAATTTGTAATAAAAGGCAACTCTCTGTTAGGTCGAGGTTAAGCATAGCTAGGGTAGATGAATTGCTTGAGAAACGGGCCTTTGAGCACCGGCATAATTTCTTCTTTAGTAGCTTGATTAGGGTTGTTTTAGAAAAGCAACGCTTGAGGATTACATTTGACTGGCTTTGTATATGATACTTGTTGAAATGAAGTTTGAGGTATTTGCGCACGGGGTTACCAAGAAATTATTCCTGATATAACTACAATTAGGATAAATTGGATTCGGTTTTGGTTCAAATGTCACTGAGTTGATGTATTTTGTGGCAGAGAGATCTTGTAAAATGGAAACTAAGCTTGTGAATACAGCAGCCAGTTCTTGGATACGGTTGTTGTAAATTAACCAAAGGATTTGGGTACGTGGACCCGATATTTAGAGATGTTGAGTTGAAGGACATACAATCTGATTTATTCTTGGCTAATTTTGATTATATGAGTAAAGTTGTATTAACAAGTGAAAATAGTCTTGGGTATAGCAGTTGAAACTGGTTGATACGAGTACATACACGCAATTTGTGGTTGAATGGCGAGAGTGGGCTATAAGTAGTATTGTTCATTTGTGATGGAATTGACTAAAAAGTGATGGAAATATCTGTGATTGCCAAAGGTTTCCACAACACGAGGAGGATAATAAGATGAAATACCCCACTCTCCAATCAGAGTTCAGATAAATTATGTTGAAGGAATGAGCTGGAAGAAGCCTTAGTTGATATTGGCCTAATGATGTGTATAAAGAATCCAAGTGGGCCAATTTTCACTATAGGATTACCGTTGGAAGAATATTTGAACCATCTTTGATAGAAAGTCTATGGTTTTGAAGATGCACAGAGAAAAATTCTAGATAATGATTTGTAACTTTGATGGGACCATAAAATGCCCATGAAAAATATGACCTTAGTGAAGTTTTAACCTTGACGGAGTGGCAGGTAGATGCTAGCATGTTGGAACATATGGCCCAGCGGGAATATTAGGTTTGGCGTGATTGCATAAATAAATATACTACCCTTTGGATTGATGGGAGTTTGAATAAGAATGGGATCAACAACAGAGATGAGTGACAATTGAGGAAAAGACTGTGAGTATGGTCACTCCCAAAATAGGTTGGAATTCAAGGTAATATAATCTTGTGATTTCTTGATATAAATTAAGCTGGTGGAAGTATTTCTGCTATGGTAGAAGTATATTTAGGTGGATTTGGCTATGTAAATGGGGAGACTCAATGGCTACAAAATTGTAGGATTGAAGAAATGACGGGAAGATAACTGGGTTGTTACTGACTTAAAATTCTGTTGCAGCAATAAAGAAATGGAATCTCTGGAAGGTAAACACGAGTTGAACAACGTCGGGTCGGTATAGTCCTAACGATTGGATGGATCGTGACCACGGAGTAGGCGCAGCCAGATAAATGCCCGTACGCAGAGTAGACAAGCAGGGGATGTGTAGAAACAGCACAGTGCTGGGGTATACGGGAAGATGATGTTTCACAGGAAAGTGGGTAGCATATATTGGTGGGGTGATGGCAAAGCAGGCTTGGGGGTAACTTACACGGTACGTGAAGTGCTTTAAATACTAATCTCACATAAGCAGTGGAAAGATTTTCATTCTTCTACACGATTAATGGGCCATTTAACCAAAAACAAATAAATAAAATAAAGGTAATTCTGGGTAAAAGTTTTAAGCTGCTAGATTGTGAATACACACATAAGTGAACCAAAGAGAAGTACGAAAGGCAATCTCCCCAAGAAAATGTTGTATTAGGTGCTGTCAAAATTTACAAGGCGGCCAAAAACAGGTTCCACTATGAATTAGATGCTTTACGTGTCCCCCAGAATATACACAGAAGAATCGTGGAGAGCTAGTTACGTATTAGCATTATATCGATGTAAACCACCACCTGGTGAAGTACCACATATATACTTTTAGTAATGTGGCATACCTTAGATATGCCAATCGTGGACGAGCTACGATATGCTTACATACGTGGGTAGAGGTATCACATAGAATATACAGAACAATTAACATTCTGCTTTATTATGTTTCTGAAGAATGGAAGGAAATTACGTTTTAAGCCTCAGAACCTTCTAAATATTATAAATTTATAGTTCAAGTACTTTGTGGTAAATTGAGACAGAATTCTGGGTGATCATGTTTATCAATTGCCTTTCAAGGTTCCGTGATCTAACCTTGAAATAGATGATGCTTGTTGATCATAAAATGAGCTAAAATGATAAACAATCTTTCACTTTTAGTTTTTAAATGAAAATCCTACGCTACTAAAGGAAAGAACAATCAATTTAGTGCTCCAATCACAAAAGGCACAAACTAAATGGCATATATTGTTCCAGTACTGCAACCTTTTAATCCACTACATGCAAATGCGGGTTTTTCTTTAGTTTCTTTAATGTTGCAGATAATGAAAATAAGTTGTCAAATCACTCAAACAATGCCATACTACTTTTTTGAGAAATGAGGAATATAAGCAACACATTTCTCTTTTGAAGGGAAAAATGAGAGATTTAGCATTCTCTCTGAGGAAACGAATTTGTGTTCCTTTTAAAAAACAAATGGATCTAGTACACTCCAAAAGAAAATACTTTCATTAATTCATCAATGATAGAAAAACACTTTAACGAGCATTAGACAAGTTATTATTTCCAAAGGAGGAAGAGGTAGATAGGATTTCCACTTGGTAAAATCATGAGGCTTTAAGGCTTTTCAACACAACGGAAACAAGCGAAAACAAATGCAGCTGACAGAGATTCAAATGGAATTTGATGGTCCTCTGGTCCTTGCAATTCTAAGGAGGAGACGGTGCATTGCAAACACCTAAAGGAGGCAATGTAACACAAATGACATTGTATCTTTGTCCATGATGCGTTGGCGCAGGTGCGCAATGAAAAACACGGTTGTTCCTTTTTGAGTTCTAATGCAAATTGGATTTCAAAAAGCCTAATCTTACAGTACATTATATTGGGTGAATGTGTAGAGAGAAAGTAGGAGGCAAATACACCTAGATGAAGGTGTCTTCTCTGTTGGAGTCGCTAAAATTGTCCTGTGGAATTATGAATTACGGATACAGCATTCCTTCCCTAGATAGGGTGCCTCAAAATTAGCAGTTAAAGACTTTGCGGCCCAACACAGCGTAGTAGACACAGAAATGGAATCAAGAAGCCTACTGGAGTCCAAGCGCTTCCTATTCCTTCCATCGCTCTTCTTTGTAGCTTCAAATCCAGAAGCTAGATCATTGAAAATATTTCTGCTGCCAAAGATGAACACTGAAAGCAACAAAATAGCAATGTCATCAGATGTCTCAGCCAGAATTAGTAGTTAAATGTAGTGAGAACATAAACCATATACATCGAAATAATATTCCTGTGTGGAAAACATGAGAAGCATAAAAAAAAAAAGGATACATATGTGGAAAGTACAGCATGGCCAGGAGAGGTTGCAACAAATTGATTTAGAAGTGACCATCTCCGGCAACCTTGGCAGCCTCATGCAATGGGATCCTACTACCACTTATACTTTGAAAATAAACTCCTCGATTGAAAATCCCACCAGGCATTTCTCTGTGGTCTTCTCGAACACCCAAGATGTGCCTCAGTTTATGAGGACACGAAGGTGATTTGATCAATGATTTTAAATAATAGGCAGAACATGTTCCCAATATTGCTTGAGGTCAAACCAGACACATGGATTTAGAGAGAGTTTGTATATGAACTATTAGAAGACGCGTGAAAGTGGAATTAGAAACAAGCGAGAATTTGGCTCAATGTAGACAACACACCTACTAAGGTGCTGGAAAAGTGCTTTCTGAAACTATTGTGAATGAGGCCTACATGCCATGCACACCTAGTCCCTTTGAAGCGGCAGTTATGAGTGACTCTGTGTGATATTCCTAAAGCTTTGAATCTTGGTACATGGTCTGAAAGTCACTTCGAATGATTTATACTTGTTCTTTGTCTTAGAGCTGCCAACGGTTAGAAATGATAGGGGATAAATGAGCCTATTCATTGGTCATAGGGGACGATGTCTGGTTAACTAGGTCATTAGAACCAGTCACCTAATAACTATAACACTCATAAGAGGGCTTATAGAACTGTGCAATCTCCTCATAAATGAAACATTTATGGCAGTTAATAAAAGACTTTGGCAAGACCATACTTTTGAAAAAAATCTACACGTCAATGTTCAAGATATGGTCTTAGAGCTACTTCAAATAGTCTACTTCCCAGTATTGAAGAGTTCAACAAAAGTGGTGAAATTTTTTTTGACACACTACCTCGGCAAGAAGAGGAAGCTTGCTGAACACAAATCTCATCAATGGCTGGGCATGAAGCCCATCGATTTAATATGTGCCAAAAATAAATTTGATTCATAAGGATTTTAAAGTTATCACATTGCTTTTATTGCTACAGATGGACTTCGAACCATGAACCTATCTCAACATTATTACTGTGGAAAACAGCGCAATGTTGGTCAGAATAAATTCCTATGAGGGGTTGGAGTTGTTAGGTTAAACAATATTAGAGAGTTGATATGAATTCCATAGCTAAAATGTTTTTCAAAGAAGTTTTGAGGAGGAGAGTTTATATGATATGCAATTTGCTATGACTTTTTGCCTTTCAATTGGACATGGAAAGACCATTTACGATCTTTTGAAAATTTGAGTTTCAAACACTCGAGTTCTTGAGGTCCATGAGGTTACAAAATTAACAAGGTTCATGGTGATCTAGAAAGCACCTCAGAGTTAATGACATAATACAATCTAAAAAATCCAGAATACAAGGAAGGTAGACTACACTCAAAGATAATAGCATTTGGTAGGTCAGTGTATGAGAAGAATCAAACACCTGGAATAATACCACTAGGTGTCTTGAGCAACCAAGGGCAAAAAAAAAACAAAAATAACACATTACAACTCTAGTTAAAAGAAAGAGAGAAACAAACCTTTAATTAAACTTTAGATGCTCCTTTCTGTATCCATGCTTCCAAACTTCTTTGGCGTGAGGTTTTATAATGGTCCACTTACAGAGTAAATTAAAAACTAGGGAAAATATGTTCACTTTGAAACTATCTGTAACATTAGAACACTCATCAACCAACATACCCATGAGTTTAACGGAAAAACTTAGCCTTTTCTTATAAAATCATTTTGGGATAACTTTGAAACCTTCAAAAATTTGTCCTAACATCTAGATACACTGTATGAATGACATCATCACTTTTGTCTGCATATGTTTATTCAAGCCTAAGGGGTTTTATTATAAGGCATCTAGTCTGTGACATTGAAGAGGATTATGAAATTAAAAACACATTCAGTATATATAAGGAGAAATAATAAACAATGGAACAGTAAACATGAAACATGAACCATGATGCAGTCTTTACTACCATTCCCTTTTCTATGCATCAATCTGATTTGTATACCCAAAACCTAATAAAATAAATACCTGCAGCCATAATAGAACGACCCACACATTTCCTTTCTTTAGTTTCAGATATCACTCTTTTAAAAACAATCTGTATTAATGGTAAACATTAAGTTGGTGAAAAACCTGAATATACTATCCATCCTTTGAATTCAACTAGATAGAATAACATGCTTGTTTATTACTTGTGCCTAAAGTAGTAGCCAGTAATATTAGCTGTTATATTCAACTATATACATTGTGCTGGTTATTCATACTTGTGTAAAATACACAGATAAGCCCAGATTCGCCTCCTTGATTAATATACGATAACATGATTGTAGTGGTTGCCATTTATATTTTTTGGTAAAGTAAATGCTTATATTTTAGAATTAAAAAAAACTAAAAAACATAGAAATGTTCATCTCTATTCTAACATGAAAAATAATTCAAAACAAAACTAAATTTTGAGGAAATATAATCTATATACATTTATATCTTTAATGCTCACCACTAAATACAGCTAACACCAAAATAATCCACATGGGTCGCTACAAAATTAGAGATCATTATCTATTTAAAAAAAACAAAATATTAAGTAACAAAATCCAAAATAAACCCTCATTTGAATTAATTAAAAAATATCATTATCTACTTAAAAAAACAAAATATTAAGTAACAAAATCCAAAATAAACCCTCATTTGAGTCAATTAAAATTTTAAGATACACTAGAATGTGCTTTTTAATTTTACAAAAGATCAACCAAAATAAAAATATATCAAAACAATGCCCTCCACCTGATCAAATAATACGCAAAATTAGCACTATGTTTACCCACATATACTTTTCAACAAAACCTAATTCCAAGCCTGCAACAACATCAAAATAAATACATCTAAGTGGTTGATGCTTCAATAAAATTTTCCGAACCCCAACTAACCCAAACCATGGACACATCATATGCTTTACCATCTAACATAAATGGAAATGCAATTGAGTTGTGCGTGTTCGATAAACAAATTGCTGTTTATAAAGGTACACTTCAACAAATACTTTACGTCAAAAAACTGCAAATGGATATCGAACAACGCTCACGTCGATAATTCAGGGAAGCAGATACATCAGATGAAAGACTTCTGCATAACAAAATGTATGGAACACCCAACTGGAAAAAAATTGACTAGAAAAACCACATCAATGTTCTGTGCATATCTTCTGCATATTTTAGTACAGCAGAATTCTGTAAGTTTTGGATTGGCAGCACATGAGATCCAACATTGTTTCAGAGGTAGGATTCCTCGAACTCTTTTAAGTTTTATCACTCTTGCTATTTTGGGATCTGGATCTCTTTCTCTGATATTGATATGGGTCTGGTTTGAACAGAGGACTTAATTTTGGTTTGATCTAGTTGGATTAGAAATTCTTAGTCTCTGAGATTTTATTTATTTATTCCCGTTTTGGGTATGGGTTTTAATAGTCGGCAGACATCTGTAGAGGTCACTTGTCTAAGTTCCATGAAGTCACCTTTATGCTAAATTTTCAATTACTCTGGACAGAACCCGGGTATATTTTTGGGTGTTCATGATTCTCAATAGTTCAGTTATGGTGTTGTTGTCTTTTCATATTGAGTCCACGGTAGGGAACTGAGTTCCTAAATGTATTAGCAGTGTGTCTGCTTCCAACTGTGCATGTGTCTCCTTTCTGCCAGTCTTGCTATTAAAGCTGCACCTTGTAGCAGGGACTCGGGAGTAGCTAGGACAGGTTTCAAGCTGTTAGATATATCGTTCCCTTTTTTCTAGAAAGATTTGTCTCTGATGTTATAAAATTCTGCATAGAATATTTATTATACTTTTTGCTCTATCTATCAGCTGCCCCAGTTGAGGATGGTGTTCAGAGTAAAGATACCATTTCTGCTAATAATGAGAACTGAGGCTTAGGTTTCTTTCATTCTCAGGGATCAGATTTGGGGGCATACTGCTCTTCAGAAGAGCATTTGCCTGTCATAGGAGGTTCATATCAACCCCAATGACATACCAAAGTTTATAAAGTTACACTTTTCATCAGAGAATGCAATTATCTCCTATGTGATGAACAAAGCAATCAGAGACAGAAACTCACGTCAAATGAAAATTCTTGAGACATTGAATTAAATTCAGAACAAACATTTAAATTTTATCATTTCAATCTAGGGAGCTGAGTTTTTGCACTGAATTTTCCAGTATAAGTTATTGTGACAGAAGTTTCTTTTTGCTTTGCTGAAAACTTTCTCGAATCTCGTGGGGTTATGAGATAATGGGACGGTGCCATTTGTGCCTGAATTGGATTATACTTAACTATGTACAGCAGATTTGTGTTATGATAAAGAAAATCATATGTAAGCAAGAAACAAATGAAAGAGAAGGATATAAATAAACATGTACATTATATTTATAGTAGCTTGAAATTTAACAATAGCAAACCAAAATAACAGAGTGAAAAGGAATACATTTGGTTAATAATATATACAAACCTGGCATATTACTCAGATGTTCTTTCATTTCAGTTAGGGCATAATGCTGAAAGAATAGAACATGTATGGAATCGATGAAATAAGCCACAAAAACAGAAATGAAGAGTGGTGACGTTGGCAGTCAACCAGGATGCTTCTCACACGCAAAAGTCTTCAATAGATTAGTTCAGCCAAGCATGTCACATAACCCAAGACAACCCAAACAAAGAATATCGCAGCTCCAACGCCATCAAAGAGAGAAATTATACACAATGTATTGTCGACCAAACTCAATCTCTCAGTATCACAGAATCACGGGAATGTGCATTAAATCCTTTAAGACATTTTGGTAATATTATTTTATTCCAGACTGACCTAGCACATAAGTGGGACAGAAATTCAAAATACATATTCACTCATCAATCAGAATGATCTTTAGATCAATCTTACCTCTGAAAGAAGATCAATAAAAAATATTAGAATCGTCATGCATTCACTTTAACAAGGAGTTTGGACCCTGGGTGTCCAAATTTCACCTCCTCTCAACTAGGAGAACTCGTCCACTAGTGCAATCAAACATCGTGCGTCATCTGCTTGTAACTTTTACTTTGCTGGCCTCTTTATTTGGTAGAGAAGTGGTCCAGTCACAAGACATCATGCGATTTGACAGTCCCCAAATGCAGGAAGGTCCGAGAAACACTCTGCTAGGACTCACCAAGAGTCTCTAACAACTTCACAGTTGGTTCCTTAAAATACAGTAGGTTGAGGAGGTCAAACTTCACTAGGACTCCAGAGAGTCTCTAACTAAAGTTAGTTCCCGACCCGGTCCAGTTGGGGGTCGAAACCTCGCTGGGAGCTCAAGAGATCATATACCCAACCCGAGATTAGTTTCATAGGCAGGCGGTTGGAGGATTTTAAACCTCACTAAACTTGATCCAAGATCAAGTAGTTGGAGCCAGTATCTAGATAGAGAGTACGACGGTTACGTGCGTCATGGAGTCTTTGCTAGTCTCTTGCCTTTTCCCATCTCATTGTTAAATGAAATTCTTGCTATGAGCCACAGACTCAATGAGTGAGATGCATACGGGGCATGAGTAATAGAAATTGAACCGACTCAATAATCACAACGGTGGGCGGGCTTCACTACAGGGATGACAGAAACTACATTTGTGAGTGCTTATAGCTCGAGGAAAGTGCCATCCCCAAAGCCCCTTAGGCTCCCCGGAGGCTCCATCCCAGTCACTGTGAGCCCACATGCGGGGTGGATTTCACGATGCCAGTTCTCCCGGAAGAGTTGGGGCCATGACCTTTCGGGCGTGTGAGAATATGCGACACTGTGGTTCCTACATATGATGTAGGCCTTGCGGCTCTCAGGCACAGCCTTGTCTCCCCGGACAAAGTGGTCACAGGAGGCTGTCAGCATGCTGGATCAATCGGTGAGACAGGATTCTAGCGACAATGAATCCCCTGCGGTTATGCAAGGAATCATGGTGGCATCTGCCCACATCTTAGAACAGCTCTCCATTTTGACCACAGTGACTTATGAGCCCTTTATGTTGCAATGCTGTTCGGCCTGAGGCGTTAACTCAAGACTCACCCAGGCTTTGGGTCACATAGAAGCAGGATCCATGTGGTATAGATGTCTTACAGATCCACACAGCATTGAGCGGTATCGGTATATCCAGGAGTGTCTGCTCTCCGTGTGCAGGTGTATCATTACTTGGTCTATAGTGCCTTGAGATATCTCTAAGGTTTCTTGGCACAACCAGATAGATCTTATGATCAACCATGTGTTGACTCAAAGTGTTCACCCACCCACAACATATCCAGGAAACGGTGTTCATTAGAGACTTATCCAGGGTCCCTGCTGAGTTAACGATATTGTTGAATGGAGCCCAGAATAGCCTTCCTCAACTGCAAAGTTAGTTCCATGAACAGAAGTCCATCATGCAGCTTCATAATGTATTTTCCTTGAGAAAAAGGAAAATCTCACTTGATCTCTGCCTTCATGACCTTTAGGCTGCGGTATTTATCCTGGTCACTTCATCAAACTCGACGGCGAGCTCCCTCTTACCCGATGAAGAGGTCGGCACATTCGGGGAAGAGGTCATCCACATAAAAGCTCATCCACATACGGCTTGCAGAATGAGAAACTTCTTTCCTATGTGTCCATGGTGAAGGTTGAATCCTTCAAACTCACACTATGAGGTAGTGACTTCATCAGAAAGCCTTCTCTAACAATGCCAAGCTGGTCCTTGTTTCTGACCCATAGAGGGCTTTTCTTAAAATCCTAGGGCTTTCCAAGGTGTCCGAATCCTGGACTTCCGCCCAGGGGGTTGCTCACATATCCCATCTCTTCTTTATCACCACACATGCGAGAAAATGGTCTTTGTCAACCAGGTGAACTCCATCCTTGTGTAACGACAGGGCTAAAATAGATGAATGGTGGTGTATCAGACCCACAATTTTGAGCAAGTCATCCATAATCTGCCTTCTTTTTGGGGAAAGCCACAGGCAACGATCTTACCTTGAAACTTTCGGCACTTTCATTAGGATCAGCATTGCTTGATCTTATTAGAGCCATTTAAGCTTCAATAAAGTACCCGGTGGCACAAATGCCTTGGTATTTATGTGGCTTCTTGGTTCCTTAGAATTTCCCCTCAGAAGCCATATGTCCTTAAGACATGAGGATCCTTCTTCAGGTTAGACTCCAAAGCCTCACCAGGGGCATAACGGAGATATATATACCTCTGTCTGTCCCACAGCTTCTCTAGAGAGAATGTCTATTTTAAATAGGGCATCCCGAGATACCAACTTGGAAATGGGACTTGATTTACATGATGAAAGCCATCATAGACTTTCTTTGATCTTGGATTTCAGGGTCCAGTATGTGACAAAAAGTACCTCAAACTTTAACAGTTCATTTTCAGTTTATAACATCCTATGCTGGTAATCTGATCTACTATGCTTAACTGCTACATGAGTGTATCTATCTTCTGTATACGGGAACATATCAATATTCCCTGGCTTGAGTTGAAATCTTAATACTATGTTATTAGATAACTGTAAGCAGCCTTAAGCTATGACTTACAGCTAGGGATCCAATCTACCTTGGTTTATCCTGCTGCACTTAGGCATTACACCTTGATTTGCTTGAATCTGCCTTACATTTCATCAATAATTTGACCACTACATAGAATTTCCCCAAGGACTTCACAGAGTCAATCCTTAATTCCAGCTTCACCATGGTGTCCCATCCTCCATCATAATAAACGTTGACACAAATATAGACTAGAACCTATCACATTATCCAGCTTCTTTGAATGTGAATTTTACCCATCCTTGAGCTCTTGTCCTTGATGCTGAAATGAGTTCTCTTTCTCCTATCACACCTTTAAAGAGAAGTGGCACCTAATATTCACCCCTTGGCTGCTCCCCACACCAGGTCTTAAAACTATTATAGTCCCCTTTACATTTTAAGATGGGCAACTTCCCTTCCTCTACACCCACTTGGCCAAGGATATATCTAAAACATGGTTTACAAGAAACCACCATTGTTTGTGCTATCATCTTTTCATGCTATACTGATGGCATATATGACTTCGGTGTGAGGAAAAACATTTTAACTGCACACCCAGGGTGGTCCTTTGATCCTCCTCTTCCAGATCCATATCCAATACTGAAGTGTCTAGGACTTTAAGAACATATGGCAATGTATGGTATCTGTGTAAAGCAATCTATGCGGCACACTATCCATGAGAATATGACCAGCATCCTCACTTCTGTCAGAGCAAACAGGCTTGGAACCCAGCCTTTCTTTATGGTCAAATGTTAACGACGCTCCAATTCATAACTTTGTTCTATCAATGATATGTCAACAACGATTTACAAAGGAACTCACGACGCACGAGGCCATACACGGCATCCAATATCTGCGTGGTGACTTGCAATGGTTATAGGGGCATACGTACGCTCTAAATCACACAATGTTGTGATATTATACGCGCACGTCTGCAATATATCGTTCTTTTCTTTTGTCATACCACCCTGTGTATGCTCGATATACAAACCCGACAGAACTATCGGTGGCATTTGACATGGCACAAGCATTCGTATGTGTTGTAAATTACGAAGCTGACTCCCGAAAGGTCACGCCCATCGCTCAACCTTATATATTTGAGTCATCCTTTCTGTTTTGTCATGGTTGATCGAAATTTATCATTGTCTTGTATGACATTGCATCCAACAACGATTGGGTCATCATCTATGTGTCGTATCCATTGATACATCTTGTCAACAAATGTAGTGTTCGATCACGATACCATTCATATGCATCAATTGCAGCTCCATTTCACTCGTTCTACGGTAATCTCGGGCAAGCCCTTTCACTGCAGTTGATATATACGGAAATAGTGTGATTTTATTTTGAGAATATGTGGCTCCTCCATTCGTGAGAATCTTGTAAATTCCCAAAAAGCGTAATTTTCAGGTCTTTAGTTGTTAACAGAAAAACGAAATAATATCTCACAATATCATAAGAAGTCGTGAAGTTCAGGATCAAATAGCCTAACCTTCTATGACCCACAATTTCGACGGACGTAGGAGCAAGGATTGATTCTTTTGTCTTTTCGACCTGTAAAAAAAAATTCAAAGTCGTAGACGGTACGAGACGATGGCTCAATGTTTTGATGACTCTTTTTTGACAGAAGTTTCCACGATGTCTCGTCAATCTGCGTGTTCAAAAACTTGTCCAACACCTTGAGGTTACAAAATCGCTCGTTCCTTGCCCTTTGTTCGGTGTCGTACCACCATCCACCTAGGCCCTGCGGCACGACGGATCTCAATTCATAGTTTATGTTGAAGGCAAACGGATCGTTCGTTCTGTTGGTGTCAGAAGCGTCAATGACGTCGTATATGACTTACCTGTGTGGCGGTGTGATGGTGCACACCGTGTGCTACGTCTTCAACAGGAGTTCTTTGTTGGAGAAGTGTCGTCGAGGCATTATTCCTCTTCCACTGGCGGTTACCGTCAACGTCGGGGCGGCGTCCGCCATTGGCCGCGCTTGGCTTCCTCTTTGGGTTTTGTAGGCCCAGGCCCCTCGGTTCCTAACGACAAAGACGCACGCCCACCCTTCTATGGCCTTTTGTTTGGACATCACCCCCGGAGTTGTCGACCATCCACATTCTTGTGGGAGAAATTCTCTTCTTATTGGCATCCATTATAATTCAATTCTTGTCGACAGTATGTCGCATTTATGCGGTCCTTCGAGTCTTTCATGCCGCTAAGCGCACCTCGTCACCATGGCCAATTTCCGGCATATTCGTGCGGGGTTTTGCTTGACACGTGGGATTTCTTCCCTAAGAGTGGCAGTTGCCCCTTATGTTGCGGCTGTCTGGCATTGAATGCGGCGACTTGTTCCAAGTGTTCTAACGAGCCCTCAACCTTTTATTGTTCATGACCTCACGTGCTCCACCTTTTAATAGAACAAATTCCTCCTTTTTGATGTGGCGACTACGGTTCAGGTGCTGGAACTGTGTTTTTTACAGTTCGGCCTATGTTACAACGGTCAACCATTCAACGGGCTTTCTCCATTTTTTTTTCTTTCTTTTCGTGGTAGTGCGTCTAGGGCACACAGAAATTTGGTTGTTGTCTTCCCCTTATGCTCAGATGCCATGTTAATTTCTCGGATGTTCTATACATTTTAGATTAGGGCATAATATTGAAGAAGATAGAACATGCTTTAATAGATCGATAGAAGACAAACGAAGAAACGAGGATGAAGAGTGGTGACGTTACGGCGAACGGCGGATGCTTCTACCCGTGAGAGTCTAAATAGGTCATTCGGTAGGCGTGTCACACACAAGCACAGACAAGCCTAGGCAAAGAATACGCGCGGCTATATGCATCAAGAGGAAGATTCCTCCCACCACACAGTGGCAATGTCAATGAACTCAAAGTCTCCTACCAATATATACAGAATCTTTGAGAATTCAAACAACGGCATGTCCTTTAAGACATTTAAGTCAATATTTTATTCAGACCGACCTAGCACATAAGTAGAATAGTTAAAGTACATGTTAACTCTGTACGATCAGATGATCTTTAGATCAATTTTACACCTCTGCGAAGAGAATCAGAGAAATAAATATTGCGATCGTCATTTTGACACAACAGATTTGGACTTCGTTACAATTTTAACAACAACGGTACACGGTAAGTCTTAAAAAATAGCCATAAATTGTTGACAATTACACTTCAAAAATGCCGGTAAATCCTGTAATTATATATATAGTAATTTTTTGAGATATATGTAAAGATGAAAATGATCAAGTAAATTTTATTAATAAGGCGAGGTACATGCCCTCTGCATTTTGTGAATTACGCTGAGAATCAGTTAAATTAATTAGAAATATCTAAGATGGTAATGACTCATACGATAGACACTTGAATGTCCGTGATAAAATGACATGTTTGGACAAAACATGGACTCTTTTGAAAAGATTGAATCAGAAATATATTATGCAAAAGTGCACTAGTTAGCACTGATATAACATATATCATACCTTCTAACAGCACAAAATAGTGCAAGAAATAAGAAGCAACCTTAATCAAACGATCAGAAATTGTTGTGCTCACTTTCTTCTTGTCACTCCTTGAAGGATTCCTGCTGTCACCAAAACAGGTAAGCCCATGTACTCAAAAATAAATTTATCAGGAGAAAGTGACAACTTTAAAACTTATGCACACTTCTCCTCACTATTGTTTTTTCCTCCTTCCCTTTTGTACCCTCGGTTTTATTATTCTCATTATTATGTTAAACTCTTTTTTTCTTTTTCAATTCGAGAGAGGGTCTTTAGTAAGAGTTTTTCAGTTAATTAAAATTATACTGGTAAGTGGGGTCCTTGATAATGTTTATAAAATATTTTCATCAAGCCTTATAGCTCCCTTGGGAACAAAACATACGTAAATATGTGTTAATTTTGGGCAACTAGATCCAAACTCCATGTTGCATTGCTCATATGATGATGGTCATATTTTTTTTGGATTCTTCTTTCGGAGAGGTGCAAGATTGATCTAAAGATCATCTTGATCGGATGATGAGCAGAACATTGATTTTGAATTTATTTTCCACATGTGCAATGTCGGCCAGAATTATCCCACATGCCTAAGAGATGTGTCACACACCCTCAGTGATGAATATAAATTGGAGAGACTTGGAGGTCATTTTCTCATCATCTCATCGCACATTCTCTCATTGTGATCTGATTGGTTCAATAGGCTTTGGAGGCCTTTTTCCCTCATACGTGTGGAGCGAAGCTGCTGTTTTCTGCACTGATCTGTTAAGGGCTTTCTGTTTTGTGCGTTGATCTGTATAGGGCTTTTCTGCTGCAACGTTGACCAACGTTGATCATGGTCAAACCTTGGTCGTTTGACCTCAATCTTCTGCAGAAATTCCGATTTTAGGAGGCCGTACAGTTGGGCACTAAGATCGAGGAATTCCGGGTTGTTTGACCGAAGCCCTAGTTTGTTGCGTTGACTTTTCTGAAGCTGCATGCGTTGACTTTTCTGCGATGTCCCTGGTTTGACTCGCGTTGACTTGTGATGAGCTGTCTTTGAGGGCTATGGGTGTGACACATGAAAGTGCTGGCTGACCGAGAAAGACTTTGCTAGTTGAAGCATCTTGCTGACCGCCGTAACGCTACAATATCTCATATCTTTGATGGCCAAAAGGAATTGTAAATCTGATCTATATTTGACTTGTCTTCTAATGATCTATTATTATGTTCTATCAGCATTTTACTTTCATGTTTATGTGATTGCTATTTTATATCGGGCCTAAGAAAGATTGAAGTAAAAGTGCATCAAGCATAGAACACCATGGTTATCTAAATTAAACATGGGATCCGAGCTGAGGTGAAGACAAAGTCCAAGAGTCCAAATTGGTGTAAGAAGCTATCTTTGAAGGAAGAAATCCTATCAAGGACAAATGGCCTCTTCAACCTACAAGGGTTTCAAGGCTGATGATAAATTGACTCATAAGTTTGATTATCATGCATGGAAGATGTCCTTGGATTTGGCGCTAGAAGATAAAGATGTCATGGACTATGTACAGGGTAATATTCAAGAGCCTCCATCAAATGCAACTGTTGCCACGAAGACGAAGTATAGAAAAGGGGAAATCAAAGCAAAGATGATTATCCGGGATTCTATTCATAAGCACTTGGTTGCTTACATTTCTGAGCTGAAGACATCTAAGGAGATGTATGATAAGCTGGTGAGCATGTTCAGGGCTAACAATGCTAATCAAATCCTCTTCTTCAAGAATCAATTGAAGAATATCAAGAAGGGTAAGGATGAATCTATTCACTCTTATTTTACGAGGCTCACTGAAATCAGGAATAACCTCCTAGCTATTGGGGAAGCAATATCTGATCGAGAGATGGTTCTTATTGCACTTGAAGGTCTCCACCGTGATTGGCATGTATTCAATACCACTATTCTCAATAATAATTTGATTCCTGATTTTGATGAAATATTGACGAGATGCACCCAAGAGGAAACAAGAATGATGGAGTATGCCTCTAATGGTAATGGAAGTGACCCTACTGCCTTCGTCGCTCATGCAAAGAAGAAGAACCATGGTGGTCCGAGAAATCAAAACCATGGTAGAGCGGGGCCCAAAGGAAGGAAGGGAAGACTGGCCACTATCCAAGAGAGTGCCCTAATAGAAGGGACTCTCCTAGGGATTATGACAACAACAACTCGAGAAGGAATGGCAGGAACAATAGGTTCCAAGGAAAAAGGAAGGCTCCCTCTAATTGTAATGGAAATGGGCAACCTTTCAAGAGGTCAAGAAATTCCAGGTACGATGAGTCTAATGTTGTCGATAATAAGAGAAATGATTTTATTCTTGTATGTGCCCTCTCTGCTGCATCTCCACCCGATACCCTGGATGTCTGGTTAATTGATAGTGGTGCTTCAAGGCACCTCACTGGTTATAAAGAAGCCCTTTTTGATTTGTTGAGAAGGATACTAATTTGGAAATTATCCTTGGAGATAATGCCACCTATCTCTTGAAAGGGACAGGGATTGTGACCCTCCATTTATCTCAAGGTCAAGTCATCTGATTACAAGATGTGTTGTATGTACCTAATTTGAAGAAGAACCTCGTGTCCATTTCGGCAATGGAAGACAAAGGGTTCAAGGTGGCATTCGTTGATGGAAAGGTACTTATCTGGAAGAAGAACTTCAAGGAAGCTCTTTTTATTGGTTTTAGAGTTGATACACTTTACCAGGTTGGAGGAAGTCCACTGGGGGCTATGACATGTGATACAACTCTTCAAATAGAGTTATGGCACTAGAGGTTTGCACACCTTCATTACAAAGCCCTTCCCTAAGCAAGGAAGGTGGTGACAAGGATGCCCGAATTGAGAGATGATCATGAAGGTATATGTCAGGGTTGTGCCGAAGGGAAGCATACAAGGGGACCATTCCCCTCAAGTGTCACAAAGACAACTGATATCTTGCAGTTGATACATTCTGACTTATCTGGTATGCACTTTTATGGATGACTTCTCCCGCAAGACCTGGATATATTTTTTTTGAAGAAGGAAGAAGCATTCAAATGGTTCTGTACCTTGAAGGCCTTGGTGGAAAATCAAACTGAGAAGAAAATCAAAGTTTTGAGGACTGATAATGGGATCGAGTATGAGTCAAATGAGTTTAATTACTTTTGTAGAGAAGCTGGCATTAAGAGGGAGACCACAACTGCGTACACTCCTGAGCAAAATGGTGTTGCTGAAAGAAAGAACATGACCATTGTGGAAGCTGCTCGCGCCATGCTATGTGACCAAGGTCTTCCGAAGTTTTTATGGGGAGAAGCTGCGAACACTGCTGTGTATGTTCAAAACAGATGCCCGCATTCCGCTCTGGACTCCAAACTCTCGAAGAAGTCTTCTCTGGTAAGAAACCTGATGTTTCTCATTTTAGAGTTTTTGGTTGTCTTGTTTACTTTCATGTGCCGAAAGAAAAGAGAAGCAAGCTCGCTGCTTCTGGAAAGAAGGGAATGTTTGTGGGCTACAGTGAAACTTCGAAGGCATATAGAATCTATGTGCCTGGTCAAAGAGAAGTGGAGATATGCCATGATGTCACCTTCGATGAAGATGCTGCCCTCAAGAAAGTGAGAAATCTTCCTAGCTCCAAGGAAGACAAAGAAGATGAAGAAGCAGGGAAGCATGAAGAGCCGAAGGATGACTTGATGCCCGATGTTGAAGGACCTATGGATCCCATTGATCCAACTCCTTCAAATAAGAGAAGACCCTCATGGCTTAGGGATACTCTCGCAGATGCCGGGAGACATGTTGCCCCAAGGGGGGACATTCCATGAAAGTAAGAAGCCGAAGAGATACCAAGGGTATCTAGCAACCATGAGTACGATAGACAATCTGAACCTGGAACATTTGAAGAAGTCGTAAAGCATCAAGTTTGGAAGGATGCTATGACCGAAGAATATGAGTCCATTATGAAGAATGATGTCTGGGAAGTGGTCCTGAGACCAGAGGACAAATCTGCTGTCACCTCGAAATGGCTCTATAAGATCAAGCATGGATCTGATGGAAGTGTTGAAAAGTACAAGGCAAGATTTGTTGCCCGAGGCTTCTCTAAAAAAGAAGGCATAGATTATGATGATATATTTGCACCTGTGGTCCGCTATACCACCATTCGATCTATTATTGCCCTTGCTGCTACGCAAGGATGGAGTCTACATTGGATGGATGTGAAGACCGCTTTTCTGCATGGATCTATAAAGGAAGAGGTGTATGTGGAGCAACCTCTGGGGTTCGAAGTCCGAGATAGAGACACCCATGTATGCAGGTTGAAGAAAGCCCTCTATGGGTTGAAGCAAGCCCCCAGGGCTTGGTATGAGAGGATAGATAACTACTTGATGAAGCTGGGTTTCACTCAAAGTAATGCTGTTCCGAACCTTTATTTTAAGGTTGTTAGAGAAAGGCCTCTCATTTTGGTTCTCTATGTAGATGATCTCTTCTTGAAAAGTGATGACCCTCTCATTCATCAGTGTAAGAGGGAGCTAGCTTCCGAGTTTGAGATGAAAGACCTAGGACTGATGCACTACTTCCTAGGCTTGGAGGTCTGGCAGAGGCCAGACAAGATTTTCCTTTATCAAGGAAAATATGTCGTGAAGTTGCTGGAGAGATTTGGTATGGTGGACTGTAAGTCTGTGTCGACACTGATGGAACTCAACTTTAAGAAGTTGAGTGGAAACGCTACAGGGCCCGTGCTAGCAAATCCTACCGAGTATCGACAACTCGTAAGGGCCCTGATGTTCTTAGTGAACTCCCGTCCGGACGTATGTTTTGCAGTGAACACTTTGAGTCAACATATGGTTGATCCTCATCACATTCACTAGATTGGTGCCAAGAATCTGTTGAGATATCTTCGGGGAACAATCAACCATGGGCTGAGATACACAGTCGGGAGTTTGAGACTCCATGGATATACTGATGCCGATTGGGCTGGCAGTGTGGTGGATCGCAAGAGCACATCTAGATGTTGCTTCACCTTGGGTTCTGCTTCAATAGCTTGAATGAGCAGGAAGTACAAGTCAATGGCTTTAAGCATCGCTTAGGCCGAATACATTGCAGCGAGTATGGCCTGTTGTGAAGCTATTTGGTTGCGAAAGCTCTTCAGTGAGCTGTTTGGGCATGTGCTAGATACCACTGTTATCCTTTGTGATAACAGTGTGGAATTCGTCTTTCTGAGAATTATGTGTTCCGCGATCAATCTAAGCATATTGATATTGGGTACCACTTTATTCGGGATATGGTATAGCGAGGCGCCATAAGGCTCGATCATATAGGAACTGATGAGCAGGTCACGGATATTCTCACGAAGCCCTTGGGGAAGGTCATGTTCCTAACCTTCTGTGAGAAGCTTGGAATCGTGGAAAGACCCTATTCTAAGGGTCCTTGCTTGAGTTGGACTATGAGCTTTGGGAGTTCCAGGGGGCTTGGGGATATCTTCTTGGAGCTATAAGCACTCATGGGGCTAGGCTTGCCGAACCTTGTGGTGCTTCTGCCCCACCGTTATGATATTGAGTTGGTTCGCCTCTCTCTGATCTGTGCTCCGCACACATCCTACCCATGGACTCATGGGAAGTACTTCTCATTTGGCCAATGAGGTGGGAAATGTGGATAGAGACCATAGCAAGACCGATGGACGCATCAGAGATTGCAGTATTCTCTATGTCTAGGATGGCACGTGTCCAACACCTTGATCTGGGATCAAGTATGATGAGGTTTTATCCTCTAAATTAACTTTGGGTCAGTAAACTAACTTCGGGTTAGTATGAGACTCTTTTGAGTCCGATAGAGGTTTTTACCTCTAAGCTGTCTTTGGGTCAGCTGTGTGTGATGTCTTTGTGACTCACCTTTTGTTCTGAAATAAAGAGCCAGCAAAGCAAGTTACGACGGGATAACGCACGATGTTTGGTTGGTACATGATGGATGGCACTTGTAGACAAATGGAGTTCTCCCTAGTTGAGAGCTAAGT
>JAXQQM020063969.1:0-57188 GCA_034641835.2 Pinus albicaulis | reverse complement strand
TATACTTATGTTGTTTAGAAGACTGTGGAGAAATTTCCCCAACGATATCTAATCCCCATTGTTCAAAAGGTTGCTCAATGCTGACTGGATGCAAAGGGAAAGCTGATTTTCTTTGTCTTCCACTGGAGGTTTGACAACTTTGGCATTTCCTTACATATTCGTGAGTATCTCTGAATAAAGTGGGCCAATAATATCCAGCATGAATGATTTTGTGAGCTGTTGTGTCAACTCCAAAATGTCCTCCGGCTGGTCCATCATGTAGCTCCTGCAAAACCTTTTGTGCTTCAGGTTTTTCTAGGCATCTTAATAAAACTGAATCATAGTTTTGTCTAAAAAGTACATCATCAATTATTATGAAGTTTTTTGCTTTTAATCTAATGGCCCGTTTGTTTTTATAAGAAAGATTAGGAGGTGCATATCCATTTTTCAAATAAAAGATTAAATCTGCATATTGAGATTCAGAATTGGTAATACTTATCTGATTGATTTCTTCCATGTGTTCTTTATCACCTGATTCCGGAATGTTGGATGCTCCTGCTAACAACCTGCAAAAACCTTGACCCCTCACAATCTTTGCTGGCTTAATTTCCAAGTCATATTCTTGAAGTGTTGTAACCCAATTGGCCCTTTTTTCACCTAATTCCCTTTGGATCAGTAATTGTCTTACTGCAGAGAAAGGAACTATAACCTTTGTATGAGCTTTTAAAAGGAAGGGCCTATAGTGTTTAATGGCTTTATACACAGCAAAGGCTTGTTTTTCAACTTCGGAGTAATTTAGTTCTGCACCCTGGAAATTTGAACTAAAAAATGAAATCGGTGCTTCAAGGTCATGATCATTAATCTGAGTGAGTACCGCTGCATAAGATGAATTGGATGCGATAGTATACAATGTGAAATGATTAGAAAAATTGGGAGTGTTTAAAGCGGGGGCATTGATTATTGATTGTTTGATTAAATCAAATGCTTCCTTTTCCACAGATCCCCATTTAAACACTGAATTTTTCTTAATCATATTTTGTAATGGTAAAATGATCTGAGAAAAATCAGGAACAAATCTTTTAACAAAATTGATCTGTCCTAAAAAAGACTGCATGGATTTTTTATTATGAGGAAATGGGATCTCAGAAATTTCTTTAATCCTGTCAGGATCAATATAAATACCATCTTTGGAAACAATAAAACCTAGGAGCTTTCCTTGATCAAGAACGAAGAAGGATTTTTTGGGATTGAGTGAGATACCATACCTTTTGCAGCGTTGAAAATTTTGATTTAAGTCACACAAATGATTGGATCTCTTTCTAGAAAATACAGTAATATCATCTAGGTAGACAACTAATGTTTTATTAATCAATCCTTTGAAAGCGATATCCATCGCTCTTTGGAATGTGGCTCCTGCATTAATAAGTCCGAAAGGCATTTTCTGATAAGCATAAGTTCCCCATTTTGTTCTGAATGTAGTTTTAAGTCTGTCATCAGGATGAACCAAAACTTGGTTATATCCTGAAAAACCGTCTAAAAAGGACATTAATTCAGAGCCTGCTACTGATTGGAGTATCTGCTCCATAGTAGGTAATGGGAAGTTGTCTTTGAGGCTTGCTTTATTCAGATTTCTGAAATCTATACAAATCCTAATGTCGCCATTTTTCTTCCTGACAGGCACCATATTAGAGACCCAGTTTGAGTGCCGAACGGGAAAAATAATCTTAGCTTTCAAGAGTTTATTAAGTTCAGATTTTATTTGACTCTCTAAGTTCGGATGTATTTTCCTTAATTTCTGCTGAACTGGTTTCTGATCGGGAAGCATTGGAATAGTATGTTGGATAATAGTTGTATCATATGTCTTTAAATCGTCATATTTCCAAGCAAAAACATGTTTATGTGTCTTTAAGAGTTTAATGAATGCTTCCTTTTCTTCTACAGAAAGTCCTAATCCTAGATTAATGTTTTGAGGATTTTTTTCAGTGCCAAGGTTTATCAATTCAAACCTTAAAGTAGAGCTTTGGAGCTTTGCATTAGTCTCAGGTTTAAACCTGTCTTTAATATCATAAAGATCCTCAAGCTTCACCACGGGCTTTGGAATTGAATTTTCCTCGGATTTACCTCTCATCTGAAGGTCATGTTTGCTTTCTTCAATGATTTGATCATCATAGGACTTTTCTGAAGTCAAAAATTGTAAAATGTCTTCATCGTGATTAAACACTCTCCAATTAGTGACATTTTCAGGAATTGATGGCCTAAAAAGTAATTCTATTGAAAATCTATCTGGGCTATAATCTTCGGAGGGTATGAGTCTGGAAGCAACATTGGCTAGCAAGTCTGCTGCTGAATTTTGAGACCTAGGGATAGAAGAAATATTGAATGCAGAAAAGTGCGTGGTGAGTTCTTGTACCAGCGACTGATAATGTTTGAGGTGATTTGAAAGACAATGAATTGTATTTCTCACCTGTTTGACAATAATTTCAGAATCGCCGAATACCTTTAAATATTGCACTTTAAGGCCAATTTCTTTATACAGACCTTGGACTAAGGCTTCATACTCGGCTGTGTTGTTTGTACATTCAAATTCTAACCTACAGGACAACATTGTTCTTTCTCCTTGCGGGCTAACCAAGATACACCCTGCTCCAGAACCTTCGTTAGATTTGGAGCCATCAAAATATAAAGACCAAAATAAAGAAGTATTAACAATCTTATTTACAGTTTCCCCAGTATCACTAAAACATCTTGACCTATCTGTTTGTGAATAGTTTTCAATCTGTGATGTTAAACTGTTTACTGAGAAAGGAGATGGTTGGGCAGTGAGATTTCCAAAAAATGACTCTGATGAATAATTTCCCAAGATGTTGTTATTAAATGCAATTGGTTGATTTTCCTGTTCAAAATCTGTTACAGTGTGGGTCATGTGTTTCTCTCGATTGATTTTTATTTGATTTGGCTTTCCCCTATAGGGTAACCACATGTGAGACCAATCGGTAGAAATATACCCATGAAGCTTTTCAGACCAATCCCTACTCAAGATCAACCCATAAAATTCAGGTATATCAGCTATTAAGATATCAATTCGTTGAACTACCCGTGGATCAGCTGATAACCTGATAGTTACAGAGTTAATCTCTCCTAAAACCTGGACCTTGGTTCTGTCTAACTGTACAATATGTATGGAAGACTTTTGGGGTTCTATGTTCAGTTTGTGACAAACTGAAGCTGGCATTATATTGGATGATGCCCCTGAGTCAATCAAACAGTTGTGTAGGTTTTTGTTGTAGATCTCAAAGGTCAAGAGGAAGGGTGGAGTATGAGAATTCGATCTATCTCCAATCAGGATTGAATTAGTAGCTTCTATCATACCAGAAGGTGGTTGACCCGAATCATTTGCAGCTTTAGCACTGGGAAGAGGTGAACAGGGAATAGCATTCAATTCTTTGAGAATTAATTTCTGCTGATGTTTTAATTTGCTAAGTTCAAACATAGTAATGTTTGCCTTAGTTTTCTTCATATCATCAACAATATTGTAATCCATTGAATCGGATACTACTAATGTTTTAGATGTTGAAGGAGTATTTGAAGTTGAAGGTTGGTTTTGGAGAACTGCTGCAGGTGACTTCTTTGTAGGTACTTTTTCCTTTGTTGTAGCAGCACCTGCACTCCGTTTCTTTGAAGTTGCCTGAACAGGTTCGAAGGTACTCTTACTCCTAGTAGAGACAGGAAAAGCTTCTTCATCATTATCTGTATCGGAGTTGGGCAGTATGAAATCCCACATACCATGGCATTCAACAATTTCCTCTTCATTATCAGTTAGTGAGATTGTTTCCTCTTCCTCTTCTTCTTGATCTGAATCTGCATAAGATATGATGTTTGGTGGTTTTGATTCGGTTTTCTTGTAATTTTTAAAGGGCCTTTTGGTTGAAGTTTCAGTGACTTGTTTCTTGATTTCAACCATTTCATTTGACATGGTCTTGAGGACCTTTTGGAGGCCCTCCATGTCATATGGATCTTTCGAGGTTTTCTTCTTTGAGTCATCTTTGAATGAAACTTTTTTGGTTTTCCTTTCCTCAAGAGCTGCTTTCTTTTCTAGAGCATTGATACGTTTTTCCACAGCAAGTGCTTCTTTCATGTTTTCAGCGAGTGTTGGTTTTGCGGCCCTATCTACAAAAATAGCTATATTGGCAGGTAGGGCAGTAATATACCACTCACTTCTGATTTGTTCACTTGGTTTGGAGGTCGTTGGGATTTTATTCAAAAGTTTATTGAAACGAGCATTAAATTCTTTAATTGGTTCCCTATGCTCTATTCTAAGATTGGAGAGATCATTTATTAGTGTAGCTAAAGATCTATCATCTCCATACTTAGTGAGAAACTGTTCTTGGCAAATGTTCCAACTGGTAATAGAATCAGAAGGCAGGGAAAAATACCAGGATCCTGTTGATCCTTGCAATGTATAAGGGAAAAGTCTAACAACAACATCTTGCTCTGTTACTCCCTTCAAATTAACTGCTAACATGAAGTTATTGATATGTTCCTCAGCTTGGGTTCCATTTTCTGGATTAAACTTGGGTAGCCATTTTTCAGGAGCATCTGGTAATGCATGTAATGGTGTGGGCATGTTGACTGCACCAGGTCTGGTCCATGGATCTGCCATTGTAATACCGGTGGTGGATGATACTGTTGTTGAAATTCCAGATGTCTGGGAAGGAATTGATGTTGAGGAGTGAGCAGGTTGAGATGTTGAAGTTCCAAATTCCTGGTGAACAACAATATGTAATGAGGGAGTGGATGGTTGACTTCGCACTGGGGAGGATGAGATGGAGGATGTGGATGAAAGTGCTTCACTGTCAGAATCTTCAGTGTTTTTCTTTGTTGTGTAACCAGCTTCAAAAGTAGAAGAAAAGAGATATAAACGCCTTAGAAATAAGCCACTTCGAGGGGGCAACCTCCAATACATTACATAAATGCACGATTCTTGGATGATACAATTCACAAAACCTCCTTTCTATATATAGGAGTCCATGGGGCCATAATGTAATCCTAGCCGACCTAACAATAATAATTTAAGGGCACAATAATAACAAAATGGGGTTACAAGGGTACAATAATAACAATAAGGGGTTTAAACTAACAATAATAAGGGGCTATACTAGTGATATAGGGACCTAACATGCCCCTCTCCTTCAAAAAAGTGTTGTCCTCAACACTTGAGTAGCTCCGGGTGCTTCTGTATAAAATTCTAATCCTCCCATGTAGAATCTTCAGTGGGTAAGTTCTTCCACTTGATGAGATACTCTGAAATTGATCGATTCCGTAGTTGTCGAGTTCTTTTTTCTATGACTGCTTCAGGTTCCAATATGATCTTCCCCTCCCCATCAATTTCTGGCAATACTGTTTGAACTGGAAGATTTTCACCTATAACCTTCTTTAAGCATGAAACATGGAACACTGGATGTACTCGCGAAGAAGCAGGAAGCTCCAATTTGTATGCCATAGTACCAATCTTTTGCAACACCTTGTAAGGACCATAGTACTTTGGCGATAATTTATTATCCTTCTTAGCTTGCTTGAGGGACATTTTTTTATATGGTTGTAGGCGTAAAAATACCCAATCTCCTACATCAAAACTTCTCTCGCTGCGATGTTGATCTGCCTGTTGTTTCATTCGATTTTGTGCCAAATTCGGGTTATCCTTTAAGAGTTGGAGAACTTCTTGCTGATGCTCGATGTGATCTTCCACTGCTTGAACCTTCGAATTTTCCCTTAAAGATGATGTGATGGATGGTGGATGATATCCATAAAGTGCCATAAATGGGCTCATTTTTGCTGCAGTATGGAAGGAAGTGTTATACCACCATTCGGCAAGAGGTAACCACTTGACCCATTGTGTTTGTTTATCAGATACAAAACAACGAAGATATCCTTCCAAACATTTATTTACTATCTCGGTTTGACCATCGGATTGAGGATGATAAGATGAGCTATGAGCTAATTGAGTACCCAAACAAGAAAATAACTCCGTCCAAAAATTTCCAGTAAAAATGGGATCTCTGTCGCTCACAACAACCCTTGGGCTTCCATGTAGCTTTTGAATTCTATCCATAAATGTAGTAGCAACTGTACTTGCTTTAAATGGATGAGATAATGCACAAAAGTGTGCATACTTGGTAAGTCTATCAACTACCACCATGATGACACTCTTTCCTTCAGACTTAGGTAAACCTGTGATTAAATCCATTGAAATCTCCTCCCAACGTTGACTTGGAATGGATAAAGGTTGTAGAAGTCCCGGGGTCTTAATTGTTTCCACTTTATTCTGCTGGCAAACCAAACATTCCGCCACAAACTTTTGAATATCGGATTTAAGGCCATCCCAAAAAAATTCTTTCTTCACCCTGTGGTAAGTTTTTAAAAATCCTGAGTGTCCTCCTAAAGGAGAAGTGTGCAATTCCGGAAGAATCTTTTGTTTTAGTTGGGAATTCTTACAAAGATATAAGCGATCTTTGTACCATAAGGAATCATTTTTCCAACTAAATGTATCGGATGTACTAGGATCTTGCTGCAACTTTTGAATGAGTGTCCATACATCTTTGTCCTTCTTCCATTCATCTCTTGCTTCAGTTATCCAATCTGGTTGGATAATAGAAATAGCACAAAGAAATGCTTCCACCTCTTCATTCTTTCTTGAGAGTGCATCTGCAACAACATTAAGCTTTCCTTTTTTGTAGATTATTTCAAAGTCATAACCCAACATCTTTGTGACCCATTTTTGCTGCTCTTCTGATGATAGTCTTTGTTCCAAAAAGTGTTTAAGACTATCATGATCAGTTTTTTACCTTGAAGTGTCTTCCCATTAGGTAAGTTCGCCATTTCTTTAGTGCATGCAGTATTGCTAACATTTCCTTCTCATAAATAGGTTTCTGTAAATACTTTCCTTTGGTTGGACGACTTTCAAAAGCAATGGGTCTTCCTTCCTGCATTAAAACTGCACCAATTCCATTTCCTGAGGCATCACATTCCACAATAAAGGTTTTTGTAAAGTCTGGTGTAGCTAAGACCGGTGCTAGGCACATTGCCTCTTTAAGACGTTCGAAGGCCTTAGTTGCTTCAGGAGTCCATGAAAATGCATCTTTCTTCAATAATGTTGTTAGAGGTGCTGCTATTCTCCCATAATTCTTAACAAACTTGCGATAATACCCTGTTAACCCGAGAAATCCTCGCAGCTGCTTTATGGTTGTAGGAACTTTCCATTCCTTAATGGCTTTAATTTTGTTAGGGTCCACTTTAACACCCTCGTGAGATACAATATGACCCAGATATTCCACCTCTTGTACTCCAAAGAAACATTTGGACTTTTGTGCATATAATTGTTTCTCCTGCAATAGTTTGAGCACCCTGTCAACATGTTCAACATGATCCTTCCAAGACCTGCTGTAGATTAGTATATCATCAAAAAATACTAGCACAAATTTTCTAAGGAAGGGTTTGAAAATGGAATTCATCAACCCTTGAAATGTAGAAGGTGCATTGGTAGGCCAAAAGGCATGACCAAAAATTCATAATGACCCTCATGAGTTCGAAATGCTGTTTTTGGAATATCTTCAGTCTTCATTCTAATTTGATGATATCCTGAACGAAGATCCAACTTTGTAAAATAAATTGCTCCATGTAATTCATCCAATAATTCATCAATCACAGGAATGGGAAATTTGTCTTTAATGGTGAGCTTATTGGGCTCCCTATAATCCGGACACATTCTCCATGATCCATCCTTCTTGTGTACCAATACTACAGGAGCAGAGAAAGAACTTTGACTAGGTTGAATTATACCCGCCTCTAACATTTCTGCAATCATACGTTCAATTTTACTCTTTTGGAAGTAAGGATATCTATAAGGCCTGATGTTTGGAGGAACACTTCTTGGAATCAAATGAATAGCATGATCATGATCACGAATAGGTGGGAGTCCTTTGGGAGTTTCAAACACCTTGGAATGATTGTCCAAGACTTGTTGGAGATCTGCAGAAATAGATGATTTTGATGATGGAACTTCTAGTGAGCATAATTGTGCAATTACGCCTCGCTGTTCTTTCTTTAGAAGCTTTGTCATGACATTAGAGCTTATTATCCTTCCTGGCTTCCCCGCAATACCCCGTAATTCAACTTCCTTTCCTTGTGAAAAAAATTTCAAGAAAAGTTCTTGAAAATTAAAAGCTACCGTCCCCAAAGATTGTAACCATTGTACTCCTAGTACAACATCAGCACCTCCCATAGGAATGGCAAGCATCGGACTAGTCAATACATATTCCCCCATGGTTAGCTTGATATTATGGCATTTTCCGGAGCAATTTATAGTTCCTCCATTTGCAACCATCACTTGACATTCTGGTGCTGGGTATAGGAAACAATTTAATTCCTTAGCTACCTTATAATGAATAAAATTATGGGTGCTACCTGAATCAATCAACACTATTACCCTTTTCTTCTTTATATGTCCTTCTATCTTGAGAGTTTGAGGAGTGGTAATTCCTGCCGGTGCATTACACGATATGGTCGGATTCATTTCTTCCTCTTCTAGGGGTGGTTCCTGGTGTATATCCTCTTCTTGTTCATTTTCTTCTTCTTCTTCACAATCTATGTAAAATAATTTCTTCTCAGCACACTTATGACCTTTAGTGTATTTGCTATCACAACTGTGGCAAAGCCCTTTTGCTCTTTTTTCTTCCAATTGTTGTGGTGTCAACCTTGTAGGTTGTGGAAATCTAGGCGTAGCAACACTTCCTTCTTTATAGAATTGAGTGGTAGGCTTCCTTGTCACCATAATTTTACATTCAACTTTTCTTGCCAACTTGAATGCCTTCTCTAATGAATCAGGTTCCAACACACGAACTTCATGTTGGATGTTATCCTTTAGAGTACCTATGAAGAGATCAATCCTGTGTTCCTCTGGAAAATCAGTTACCCTTATATTCAATTTTTGGAAGTCCTCAATGTGCTGCCCCACTAAACCCTTTTGTTTGAGATTTATCAATTGGGTAAAGAAGGTGTTGCTCTTTGTATCCTCATAATGTGCTATCATTTCCTCCGTAAAAATTGACCAAGTGACAATTTTTTTACGGGAGCAAAGGCATTGATACCATACAAATGTATTTTTGTTCTAAATGTAAAGTTGCAATGCGTACCTTTTGTGTGTTTTGCACGTTATGGAGATCAAAATATTGCTCCATCTGTAGTATCCATGTTACAGGATCCTTTCCATCAAACTTCCTCATATCCATTTTTGGAATATGGTGGTTCTTTCCGCCAACATTCGAGTTTATGGAATCATGATTAACATTTATTTTGTTCTCATCGGGAGGTTCTTCTCCTATATTTCCGCCATTAGGAATCATTTCTGGTTTTAAGCTTGTCATCAAGCCTTCCATGTATGCTTTTAGATCATTCTTCATGTCATCCATCTTAGCTTCCATGCCGACTTCCATGCCATCCATCTTAGCTTCCAAACCATTCATCTTAGTTTCCACGCCTTTCTTCAAACCGTCCATATTCACTTCCATGCCTTTCTTCAAACCGTCCATCTTCACTTCCATGCCTTTCTTCAAAACTTCCATTTCATTTTTTGTTGTTCTTTGCGAGAGCGAAATTTGTTGCATTTTCTCTTGTAATTTTGACATGTCATGTTGCCATTCTTCATCTTCATGAGTAATAGTAGAGCCTTCTAAAGGCTTAATGGGTGTTGAATTCTTTTTAGGGGCCATTTCGGACTCCAATATTGATATCTATTCTACAATAGGCCCTTGCAATCAATTCAACTTGATTCTTCAAACAAGACTTATGCAATTCGGGAAAAAAAATACACACCTTTTACTAGCTTTGAGGAGCTCGATATTGAAATTGTATTTTCTCTGTGCTTGAAAATCTTCGATATCTGAAATTCAGCCTTGTAGTAGCCCTCTGAAGCTTCTTTCAAATGCCACAGGTCTGACCTGATTTTGATGCTCCAAGACAAAGTTGTGTCCAATCTCCCACAATGACCTAATTCTGGACTGGTTCAGTAGAGCGAACTTGTACGACTTGCCACGTGTCATTGTTTTGTCCTTTGTCTCTGAAATTGATAGCGAAGAAACTACAGGCCGTGTACTGGTGACCAATTTTGACGGCACTCCAATCCAATCTTCAGAGAGAGATTTATTAAACTTTTCCCACGATCACCTCTTTGAGATGGAATTCAGGAGCCTGAAAAAGCACTACCTTCCACAGATCATATCTCCAAAAATATTGCGAACCAAGTTCTGAAATTTTTTGACGAATTTCCTCAGGATTTCAGCTTCTCACCATATGAATTTCAGACTCTGACCCTTCGTAAAACAAAATTTATAGCACAAATGCCACGATGACCTGTTTATGAGCCTGAAACAATACCTAACTTCCACAGATGATATCTCCTCAAATATTGCGAACCAAGATCTGAAAGTTTTAGACAACCTTCCTCAAGATTTCAGCTTCGCACCCTAAAAATTTCAGCTTTTGAAGCTTCTTAGAAAAAAGGTTATAGCGAAAATGCCACGATGACCTGTTTGGAGCAGCGAAACCCTAGAATCCCAAAGCTCTGATACCAAATGTTGTGTAACCAGCTTCAAAAGTAGAAGAAAAGAGATATAAACGCCTTAGAAATAAGCCATGGAAACCTCCAATACATTACCGTCACGATTCTTGGATGATACAATTCACAAAACCTCCTTTCTATGTAGAATTATGGGGCCATAATGTAATCCTAGCCGACCTAACAATAATAATTTAAGGGCACAATAATAACAAAATGGGGGTTACAAGGGTACAATAATAACAATAAGGGGTTTAAACTAACAATAATAAGGGGCTATACTAGTGATATAGGGACCTAACATTCTTTACCCTTTTCCTTCTAGGTAAAGGGAATTCAGTAGGTTCAATACCGAGCTTTTCACTCTGAAGTCTAGTGAGAGGGTGAGGTAGATTGAATTGCGAAGTCTCACTGCTTTGAGATAACTCAGATTTCTGTGGTGAAATCGAGAAACTCTGAAGTTTATGGATGAGAGACTGAACTTCAGGAGATTCAAGACTTAATTGTTCTGGAGTATGGTGGGTTTGAGCAGTGATAGTGGATACCTCTTCTTCTTGCTTGGATGCTGGAGAACCAGCATGCAATTGGGAAGTACGAGGTGATGCGGAGGGAGAATTACTCTTAGAATGGTTTGCAGATTTGGGTTTGCTTGCCATTCACAGTTGATGCCCTCCTTCTAGCGCCAAAAATGTTGATGCCTCGAAAATCGCTGCAACAACATTGGGGGATAACCACCCGGTCCGGACCTTAAGACAGCTCCTTTTCCGTTTGGAATGGTGGCTCCGACTGGATATGATGGGACCAGTTTCCCGATAAAGAATAGAAATGGGTGAATGAATGATAATAAGTGACAATGAATGGAGTATTTAATCTATAAACAACAAATATAAATGACTATTATATCCCGGGAAGTTTCTATCTTTAAGTGCAACGTTTGATGATCTATGTTTGTCAATAGGCATAAAGATGACACTATTTAATAAACAAAGATATTTATTTAAACAATAATTACTTCATTCAATTAGTTGAATGAAGTAATTAATAAAACATTGTTACACTTATCTCAATTTATATCATTGACATATATATGATTGAAAGAAAAGCATACCATAAACATCCAATAGTGGAAGGAATACAGAAATACTGTTAAAACACATACATATATCCAATAATAGCAAAAGTAATCAAACAACAATTTATATAAAAAGAAATGGATTCAGACATAGATAATAGTACCATATGAGCTGCAAGTCATTCCCCAATATCAATCGCTATTTGAGATTCTTCTTTCAACGCAAAAATACTTTCACACAAAGACAGTAGTGCACATTTGCATAAAAGCTTCCTTGTCAAAATTAGAATAATTGGTCCAGTTTTACAAAAGAATACTCCTGAAGTACAGTAGTGCAACTTCAGGTTTTAAGTCATATACAAAACTTTACGACCCTTTCTAAATGCATGAAAGGGTCTATAAATACTAATTCTATCTAAATATCTATGAAACTGAAAAATCCTACTTAATTGGTATCATACAATCTTGAATATCTCCTTCATGGCAATCTGGCAGTCGGCGGCATGAATCATCACTTAGGCTGTTCATTTCTAGTTCTGAGCTGGCAGATTGCAAGCATCGGCTCCACTTCTGGTGGTCGGTTAAGGCGAGAATTGAGTTGGGCATCATAGGTGGCATCCTGCATTTCGGGAATAATACATCCGATTGCATCTGAGAGGCATTTGAGGGCGGCTCTCTGGCTGTAAGGTTTGACTAAGAACATCCAATAGGTGTCCCATGTCAAACTGTTAATTCCTGCAATTAATCTGCCAGTTTTCTCCAGCTCTGAGTAACATGACTGTTCCAATGTTTTAGTTGATGTCAATTTACCTGGAGTACATTGGGAAATCATGTTAGATAAGTAGAGAGTGTCATTAATCAATTCAACCAAATTACTTGTGGTTAATTTGCATCTGGAAACTGCCCTCTCTGCTTTGTTTAACTGAGATTGCCATTCCATAAATAATATCTCTTTATGTGATTCTAGGATCTTTGGCAATTTAGCTGACTGTCCTTCCTCAGTACTTTGCCACTCAAGATAATTGGTCACTGTTTCATCGGCCTGCTCAAAGTCTGCTATAGCATCAGCTGATTTATTACTTAGAGATGTTGTTAAGTCACATAAAGGTTCTGCCTGGGCGATTTGTTGACATAACAACTTTATCTGTGTTAATAATGCTTTGTTTATTTGTACTGCCTCTGCCCTGAATTTAGCTACCTGTGGAAGATTCTTTGTTTTCTCAAGCTGGGCTGATATTTGAGCAATTTGCTCATCTTTTATCTTCAACATTTGTTCATTTGCTGTCTTAAGTTGTGCCAATGCCTCTGATAACTCTTTTTGCTTCTGGACTGCACTCTGATCAATCCTCTGCCTTTCTTCCTGCAATTGTTGAGTTAATTGATTATTGGTTTGCTGTTGTGTTAACAATTGCAGTTCTGCCTCCTCTGCCTTCTGCCGTGCTTCTGATAGTTGCGCTTGTAATGAGAGAATATCCTGGTCTTTTGTTTTTAATAAAAGACTTACCTCTGATGCCTTATCTATTGTTGCTGCTGAATAGGCTCCAGCAAATTGTGATAGTTTTGTTAGGTCCTCAGAGGGGTCAAATTCCTCCTTCCAAACTACATTGCCTGTCACTGTTAATTATGGAAACAGGGAAGGCTGATCAGTCCTTTTCCTCTTCCTTTGTCGTTTTACCACAGCTTTGTGTTTCGGGCTATAGAAGACATCCAAGGGGGGAATTTCTTCTATCTGCAAAATAACTTGATCGGAGGGGTCCTTTGGGATTATCTCTTTTCCTTTAGAAATGGGTAGGCCGCTGGTTTCACCTGGAACCTGTTCTGAAACGTTCTCTTGTGTGTCTGCTACTCTTAATGTTTGGGCTTCCTTTGAACCTTCAGGATTGTTGATAATTGAATCGAATTGCTGCCATTCCTGGAGCAATTCGGGATCAATTTGAGTATCTTGATTTATCTTTATGGTGCTCTGTTCCTGTTCTCTCGTCTGGGTTTTCTCTTGCACTTTCTCCTGTCCATTTGTCCCAACCAGAGGTTCCTTAGTATGTCGTTGTTCAGGCTCGCTTGATCCTGCTGCTGGGCTTGTTGCTAACAGATCTAGGGGCAGAGTTTGCAACCTCTGTGCTCTAAGTCTGTCGAATTCAACTAACCCTTCATCTTGATATTTCATTCTGGCCAGCGATCTAACTTGGGACATTGACTCGGTTGTGGAGAACAGGTCATCAAACATATCTTCTTTATGATCAAACTTTGCCAATTTGGCCTGTTCAAGGGCATTATAGGCAACTTTGTCGGGATCAAAATGCCTATTAGGGAGAGTTGCTAGAGTTAATGATTTCATCTTTATAGCTTCTTTCTCTGCATGTTTGATATCGTTCAAGGTGTAGACACCACATCTAAGAGGAAAAGAGGGCCAGACCTGCTTCTTATTTCTCTTTAGAGTTTGTGTAACGCCCTCGGAAATAATCTGATAGGCTATCTCCCTTGCCAGCAGTTTATCAGGTATGTACAGAGGAAGAACATGAGGCTTGGCTTGGCTACCAAAAATTCTTATATAAGTAAATTTTTCCTCTGCAAACCATCTCCCTAAGCCAGTCAAATCAATCCCTGCTTGGTAGGAAATCTTGGGAGCAGGTTTATCAAAAATAGAGTAATGAATGGGCAACATGAAGCCATTGCAGATTTGGTATAAATGGTGCCTATGGGAGGTTTTCCACAACTTCTGATAGTATATGTGAATGGGCATGGGCTCTTTTGGAGTCCACCTCCAGCCGAGCACGGGAAATTCAGAATTAAAACACAGGGTGTCCAGGATATAAGCACTGTAGTAGAATGGGGAAATAAACCTTTCAGAAATGCGGGTCTTGCCTCTGAAATCAAGAACTGCGGTGGCTAATTTGTCGGACAGTATAGTTCCCCAATCCATAATTTCACTATTACACGCTGCCTCCATTAAAGGAACCATTTCTATAGTGAAATTAGAGGAGTCGTGCAAACCCCATAATCTACACATCATTATCCCAGCATAGCAGTAAGGAGAACATAGAGAATCAACAGAATACATACCAGAAGATTTATGCTTGTGTTTTGCCGGATTCTGCCTCCAATTTCGAATGGGTTCGGATTTAGTTTCGTTCTCATTTCGGAATTTCTCCAGAAATGCCTTGTTGTACTTCTTCTCAGGTTCAGGCAAATGATACATCTGCCTCAAATCATTAGCTTGAAATGAACCGAAGACTCTCCCATCTCTGGTGCAGAAGGTTCTGTCTGTGATTGGGAGTTCCACAATTGCCCACCTTACTACATCCGTGTATGGGAGAATTTGTTCCCGAGCTGCTATCCGATGGAGGAAAGAGTCAGCTAAGTCCTTTAAAGTACCTTCAGATTTTTGAGTGGTATCGACTGTGGCTTCTACTGTTGTCGCTTCAGGTTCTTCAGCTTCTATCAAATTATAGGTGCTTTGCCAAGAAGTTTTGCCAAGACCAGAACATGTAGTATCGGATATCAATCCTTTCTTTTTATTTCCCTGATCAGTGAGGGCTTGTTCTATAGCTGGCGAAGCGGAAGCGTTTGCAGTTTTCTTGGACTTCTTCCCCATTTTGCTTGCATCTATCAGCTTAGAAGAATTCTGCACAGGAGTAAAAATGAGCGTAACACAGAGAATTGACAGTAAAAACCAAATACGGGGGAAATATATTGCGTGATGAAGAATTAACTTAATGTTGCCATGGATCCAATCTGAAAAAAGATTTTAAACTTAATATTTCATTAAATGGCCGCAAAAACCCGTCAATCATTTAAATGTCCATCACGTCGTTTATTGGTGAAATGATTTGTTTAAGCGTGCCTTGGCCGTTTTGGCGGTTGAGCGCAGGTGAATCTTCATTATAAAGATAAGGCTTTTAATACGAATTAATCGAAATATCCCCGTTTTAACAGCTTTTTTGAAGTTCGTGTTTTGGCTTTATCGCATCGCATCGGGATGAAACGACGCTTTTCTTGTACTGGCCTCTCTTGGAATCATCGTTCGCCGATAGCGATATCGCATCGCATCGGGAGCGTTTAACTGTTATATCGCGTGGTATATCGCCGAGCGCTTAAAAGCATGCATGGTATATCGCTTCGGAGCAAACCAAAAGTACCCTACGTTATGTCTCCTTTGTCATTGCGATATGCGATCTTGCGATCGCTTTATCGCAATGATAAAAGATTTAGTTATTTATATCCCAAGGCCTTTATTGGTTTGTTAAAAAGGTTTTTTGTTATGTTTTATTTCATTTTCGGACCCTTTTGCATAATACAAAATTGATACCAATTAAAAAATAAAAGGGACCCATTTCATATTGTAATGGTGTGAATAAAAATTATATGAAATGGGGGGTTGTTGTAGAGGACAACACTCCCCTACATGTTGGTTGATGCGATGGAGGGTCTTTTTGAGCCTCCATTTTTCTATGACTCCGGTGATTTTAATGCCTCATTAGATCTTGCAACAAGCCATTATATCGAGATTTGATTCCCTTTCCAAAATGAGAGGCCCAAAACCTTGAGCCTTGGCAATGGCGAGATCGTGTTCTAGGGAAAGGAGTTCTGTAGTGTTATTATTGGAGATGCCCATACTACCAGCGTAAATACATATTATCGCGCCCTTTGAGTTTTTTAAAACTCCCCCAAATCTCATCACTCCATGGTTTCCTTTCGCATCTCCATCATAGTTCAATTTGAGGATGTCTTTTTAGGGAGGGAACTAGTTACATGGAGCATCCTTGTTTGTGATTTTTGTAGTCCTCTTGGTTGGGGGAGGGGAGTGCAGCTCGAGGAGTTGTATAATTCTCAGATTTGTAGGACGAGGAGGGGAACTGAAGTTTGAAAAATTGGAGACAACAACCCATTCTCTGATCACCTGTTTAATTGAGGTGAGGAGGCCTTCTTCTGGGTTTTTTCCCCTCTAAATATTTTGGCATTCCTTTCTTTATAAACCGCCCAACATATGGTACCCGAGATAATGTTCCATGCTCTACCACCCATAGGGTGTAGGGAAATTGATGTTCTCTAATTATCCAGAGTGCTGAGGATGGAAGCCATGTTTCTGTTCGAAGTTCTGAAAACCAAATCAGCCCACTCCCATAATTTGTTGGTTTATTCACAAATGTTCAGTAGGTGGTTGATAGTTTCCTCACCCGATTCACATAGAGGGAACCTTGATGGGCCCTTGAAACCGTGTTTCCATTGATTGTCCCATGTGAGCATCTTCCCCTGTATTGTTAGCCATAGAAAAAAGGGTGATTTTGGGCCACAATTTTCTATTCCATAGAGTTTTCCATTTTTGCTGAGGCTGAAGTTGGCATGGTTCACCATGTAGCCATATGCTTCTCTGAGGTTGAAATGTCCTGTTGGGTTCTTGCCCCATCTGAGCTTGTCCTCCCCTACATCAAATTGTATTTTTCTTTCTTGTATGGTGCTAGCGAAGATGTTCCAATCGAAGCAATTGTGCGGGGGTTCCCAATCTTTTTCCTCCAACAAGTCTCTCCATCTGTCATTATCGGTGTTGGGCTTCCACTAATGAGCATCGTTTGATTACCTTTTCCTTGAATGGCAGTTAAAAGCAAATCAAATTGGTCCCTGTTTAAGTTTGGTAGTGTTTCCAAACATCCTCCCAGAAGAGGGCCTTTTCACCATTACCAATCTCCCAGAAGTTGTTTTTTTGAATGATATCTTTGTTCTCCCAAGCTTGATTCCAGATAGGAGATCCCTTTATGTTGCCTATAAGTTTGATGAGGTCATCGTATGAGTGGTTAGGAGCATATTTTTCCCTCCAAGTGATTCCCCATGGTGTTTGTTGGTTGTCTAGCTAGCACCACCATGTCTTGGCTCGAAGGGATTTTCCAAGAATTTCCAGGTCCCTCAGACCCAACCCTCCAACAAATTTAGGCTTGCAAACATTCTCCCAAGCAACCAAAGCCCATTTTTTCTTAATGTTTGAGCCCTTCATATAAAGTTCCTTTGAGTGCATCTAATGGAATTTATAATATATTTGGGGGATCCCACAACAGAAAAGAGATACATTGGCATAGCATACAACACCAATTTAACTAGGACCAATCTACCTGCCAAGTTGATGGGTCTAAAGGTCCAATTGGAGAGTCTTTTGTGGAGTTTGTTGAGAAGGTCATCCTAGTTGGATTTTTTGAAAGATTTATTCATGAGCGGGACTCTCAGGTATCTGGAGGGGGGAGAGGTTTTTTGGAAGCCTAGGGTTCTGGTGATGTTCCTTTGGATGGCCACAGGAGTGTTAAAGAAGAATAATTTGGATTTATCAAAGGTTGATGGAAGTTCCCAAGGCTTCTAAAAATGAGTTAATAATTTCTTTGAATTTAGCAGCTTCCTTGATTGTGTGTATGCCCATTAAAAGAGTTCCATCTACAAATTGTTGGTGGGTCGATGATGGGGCATTGTTGTGAAGCTTGAGGCCAGCAAGAGCATTATTAAGGTTGTTTGTCCTGAGGGTTCTGCTAATGCCTTCTTCCATCATGACAAAGAGGAAGGTTGACAGGAGGTATCCCTATCTTATACCTCTGGAGGGGTTGGAAGGCTTGGAGGGAGAGCCATTTATTAGGATGGAAAAGAAGGCTCTAGAAACCATGGCCATGATCCAATTTATACCATGTTGATTGAAACTAAAATATTTTAGGACCCCCTGCATGTATTCGCACCTTATTTTATCAAAGGGTTTCGACATGTCCAATTGCATCATCATGTAAGGCTTCTTTTGTGTTTTGAGCGAGTGTATTAATTCAGGGGGTAGAATAATTTTGTCCATAATCTGTCGACCCTCCACATAGCCCCATTGGTTCGAAGATATTAGGAAGGGTAGGACCATTTTGATTTTGTTGGCTAGAACCTTAGAGATAATATTATAGATAACATTGCAAAGTGCAATGTGAAAATTCCTAAATTGGAATCCCTACTGCAGCAACTAGTTAAGTTTCTTCTATTTTTTTAAATTACTAAAAAAAATTATTTATTGTTTTCTATGGTAAATAACGAAACTAACACACTGCAGCCTTCACAAATATAAAATATTGTGGAAACAAAATATTGCGTAGGAAAGATAGAAACACACAAGTATGTCATTGTTTTTGGACAAATGTCCCCAAAAAAACCAATGTGGGAAAACTAGTGAAATAAATGAGGGTTATATTATTATGCAATAGTTTTCTGAGTAGAAATCATTGGATGCTCAAAGTGGAAATCCGATACAAAGAATAAAATGGAAAAGAGATAGTGAGAAAATATCTCACTAACACTGGTTATCTGACATTGATCCAGGCTTTGGATGGCTATCCCCACGTTTCCTTTCTACTTTCACTACGTCACAACCTCTAGGAACTATGTCACCCCTCCAATTGATCGATTGCAAACTAGAAACTTAGATCTCTGGCCCTTTGATCTCAAACCCCGACTTATGGAACTAGATCTAGATTTTTCCCTAGCAAATATGTGGATTCCCTCTGAAGTATTGTGATGCCTCTGTGTGGAACTGTGCTACCTCTCTAGAACTCTCAATGCCTTCACTGCAATGAACTCATCGGATCAGGAAAATCTTCCTCTAACCAAATATCTTTGCTCCTCAATGCAAGAAATTTACTTGATCACTCTCTTGAAGCTCAGTATTGCTTCTCTTGAGACTTCGATCTCTAGATCTCTTGCTCTCACTATCTCGGTATGTTCTTAAAATTCCGATCGAGCTCCTTCTTATAATCTCTCGTTGACATAGCAATGGCCAATATTAAAACATAATTAAAGGCTAAGATTAACTGGGAGTCGATCCTTGTCTTTATCTAGAAGATTCACATCTGACTTAATTAATACACTTTAATTAATCACATTTCCTAAGTTTAGACTTAGGAATACATTAAAAATAAATAATAGTTTTAATTAAGCCATATCAGGATGGAATTTCCCGAAATTATTTATGGTTTTTGGAGAGTTCATGTGTCTAGCCTCTCTGCAAAATCTGGAGGCTAGATCACATCCGATGCTACAAAAATCAACACTCCCTCTTAGCGAGGAATGTGCTCTAGTGATGCAGCCTCTTGAAGCATCACTATGGCTTATGTACCATCCCAGCTACGTTGTTGATGTTTGGCTATTGTTTCCCACCAACTACTACGCTACTCTAACTCTGAGTTGCATCTGTGGTGCTGTTGACCGTGTTGAACTATTTTCAACTACTGCATCTGCACTGCAACTTTGTTGTTGTTGCCACTGTAGCATCCGCAACTCCCTCTCATTTGTTGTTGCTGCAATTGAGAGATGTCCATGGTACTGAACCAACTGTTTTCAGTCTGATGCATCTGTCAATCAATTCCTGACTGCTCATTAAGGGAATTTTGAGGTCTAAAATGGGGCTCCTAAGAAAAATTTCAACCAAAATAAACTTTATAAGAACCAATAGGATTCAAGATGATGATGTCAACCATGGGGGATGATTCACCATTTTTGGAGTAAAAAAGTAAAAAGATAATAAAATAATAAATTTATTTTTTCAACTCTTATTTTCAACTTATCTCCTTAAGGCTTTACTCAAATTTCGAGTAGGAGTACTTTTTTGATTCATAATTTAATTCCTCATCCAAGGAGTACCCATGTTGCATACTTTTGATGGACTCTACTACATGAAAAATGATAAATACATGAAAAAACGTAATTTCAATCACATTTTTCATGTATTTCTCATTTTTCATGTAGCAGGGTCCATAAAAATTATGCAACATGGGTACTCCTTGGATGAGGAATCAAATTTTTCATCCAACAAGTGTTACCGCTTGAAATTTGAGTAAAACCATAGGGAGATAAGTTGAAAATACGAGTTGAAAAAATAGTTTTTTTTCTTTTTTCCCTCTAAAATTTGATGAATTAATATTATATTATTTTATTATTTCCACTATTATTTTATAATTTCCTTAGGAGGCCCTTTTTAGACCTCAAAACTCCCCCTAATGGTTGATCCCTACGCCGCCACTGAAGCCATTGTGTTGCTGCTAAATATGCATTGTGCCAACTACACTGAATATAACTCTACACTACACTACTCAGGCTCACGCTACGAGCCACTGCATCTGTCACTTTGGCACCTGACTCTACCAAATCTCACTGTTCCATACCGCTGTTATGGGCTCCTGTAGCAAGGTATTGATCCAAGAGGTGGACGCCTTAAGGATCCTTCCCATTTGTAGCTCTATGGGGCTCAAAAACCAAATCACCCCACCTCACACCTGGAGGTATCTCGGTGATCATGGAAAACTCCTCCTCCAATCTAGAGGACAGCTTATCGATCTCTGCGGATGCAACCTATTGATACCGCCTCTCCTCTTTGTCCTTCTTTATGAGAGGACATTAGGTAGCGTAGTGACCAAGTTCACCACACTTGAAGTATTTGATCTTCAAAATGTCCTTCTTTCTTTTGCGCTGCTCCTGCTACCCCTTTGATGCAAGGGCTACATTCTCCTCTTCTTTCACCTTTGCCTTCGTCCCACTACTGTTGTTTCCTCCCTTGGTGCTCTTCACCAAATCACGCCTCATCGTCTCTTGTTGGAGATCAACCCACATCATCTCCTAGTCCGACAATTTTTCTCTGCCCAGAATGCTCTGGACGAAAACTTGCCATTCTTCTGAAACGATGTTTAGGGCCAATCTCATAAAATCTGTAGGCTGAGACGTTGTCCCCACAACTTCCAACTATTCTCGAACATCGTGAAGCCTTGTAAGGAAGGGGTCTATGCGCTCCCCCTTTTGCGTCCTCGTGCATCTCATCTCCTCCAAGTACATCCTCTGTTGCTCGGAAGACCCCTGATATAACATGGCCAGTGCATCCCTCATCTCTTTGGTTGTGTCCTTATCATCTATGTGAGATACAACATGATCTCTCACTCTATCGAAGATCAACCTCTTGGCCTTCACCATCTTGTTCTTGAAGGTCTTAAGCTAATCTGCATCTATGGGCTCATCTACCACATTATCAATATAAGTTTTCAGATCATGCTCGTCTAGAAGGAAGGAAATCCTTGCCTTCCAGATCATGTAGTTGGAGGCACCCTCCAACCGATCCTGATATCTCAAACCAGTAGATGCCATCCTGCCAAAAATGTCAAACTTCCCCCTCTCTCCTCTATGCAACTGCTGACTGGATCTATGCACTCCCTGTTGGAATAAGTAGATTTTCTCCCAGCTACTACTCCTCTACAGTAAGAATTAAAATTCCTTGGCTATGAATTATCTGAGGAAGAAATTCCCTTAGTGTGTGCTCTTCTTCCCTTTTGACACTTTTCTACTCTAGCAAACTACTATAGAAAACTGCGTCCCAGCTGAAGATCTGCTCTGCGTGGAAACTGTTGTGTTTCTCCCTCTCCCATTGACAAATCTTGATCCGAAAAATCTTATTCTCTGTCGACTCACTCAGAGAAATAATTTTCCACAAAAAATTGTCCTCCTAGCTATGGACTGCGCAGCTCCTCTGGGGTTTCGAACTGTTGCCTACACAGTGCTTTCGAAATCCCTCTTTCACCTTCAACTAAGCTCTTCCTGCTTCACCTGCGCTCTGATACCATGTGAGAATTATGAAACCGGAATCCCTACTACAACAACTGATTAAATTTCTCCTAATTGTTAATCACTGAACAATTTATTTACATTGTTACACAACAAATATCGAAATAAGATCTACTGCAATCTTCAAAACATAAAATATTGTTGAAACAAAATGTTGCGCAAGAAAGATAGAAACACACAATACACAGTTTTGTTTAGACAAATGTCCCCAGATAAAAACCAATGTGGGAAAATCGGTGCAGCAATTGAGGCTTTTATTATTATGTAGTATTTTTTTGAGTACAAATCATTAGATTCCCAAACTAGCAATATGATACAGAGAATAAACTGGAAAAGAGGTAGTGAGAAAATATCTCACACTATAACTAGCGATCTGACACTGATCCAGGCTCTGGATGGCTAGACCCACGTTGCCTCTGCATTGCCACTGTGTCACAACCTCTAGGAAATGTTTCACTGCTTCAGTTGATCGATTGTTGACTGGAAATTCAGATCTTTGGCCCTCCGGTCTCACACCCCTGCTTCTTGCACTAGATCTCGACTGTTCCCCAACAAATATGCAGATTCCCTCTTAATCACAATGTGGCACTACGCTGCCTCTTTGGACCTCTCGATGCCTTCTCTGCAATGCACTCACCGGATCAGGAAAATATTCCTCCGACCAACTATCTCTGCCCCTTACTACAAGAAATTCACTTGATCACTCTCCTGAAGCTCAGCACTGCTTCTCTTGAGAATTCGATCTCTAGATCTCTTTCTTTCGCTATCTCAGTGTGTTCTCCAAATGTTCATCGAGCTCCTTCTTATAATCTTTCGTTAACATATCAACGACCATGATTAAAACATAATCAAAGGCTAAGATTAATTGAGAGTCGATCCTCATATTTATCTAGAATATTCACATCCGACCTAATTAATACACTTTAATTAATCACATTTCCTAAGTTTAGACTTAGGAATACATTAAAAATGATTAATTATTTTAATTAAGCCATATCTGGATGGAATTTCCAAAAATGATTTATGGGCTTTGGAGAATGCATGTGTCCTAGCCTTTGTGCAAAATCTTGAGGCTAGAGCACATCTGATGCTACAAAAATCAATAGGAAATGGGTCTGAAGCGATTCGGAGAGTCAGCACCGTCTTCTTTGGGAATGAGCGTGAGGGAGGTGGTGTTGAGAGCTTTTAAGACTATTTTGCTGATTTTGGAGTCGTCCACCAGAGCGTGAATTTCGTCTTTCATGAAAAGCCGACAAGATTTATAAAAATCAATTGTGAATCCATCTAGGCCAGGGGCTTTCCCGTTGGGCATTGAAATTACAACCTCCTCCACTTCCTGCATTAAGACTTCTCTTATGATCTTGATTGAGGATGGTTGGGATGTTTCCCATGATTTCCTTGATTGCTCGGAGTCTATCAACCATGGGATCTTTGAGGATTTTGTTGTAGTAGTCATTTAGCTATGTCTCTATGTTCTCATGGGTGTGGACCATGTTTCCATCATTGTTTTTGAGGCCAAGTATTCTATTATGTTTCTCGTGTTGAATCATTGAGCAATGAAATAATGATGAATTGTGTTCACCACATTTGAGCCATCGGATTCAAGAATTCTGCTGCCATAGTATTTCCTCCTGTAAGACTATGTCTTCCCATCTCTTCTAGAGGCTCGTTTCCTCTTGTTTCATTTGTTCAGTGATGCCATTATGGATGATTTTTTTTTGGAGTTCTTCCATTTTTTGTTTGAGATGTTTTATCTTTGAAGATGTTTCCAAAGACCTTTTTATTCGAGAGTTCGATTTTATTTTTAATGTGCCTCAACTTTTGCTGGAATTGGTACATTCTTGTACTTTCTTGGGATGGTAAGCTTTCCCACCAATCTTTCATGTTTGAAATGAAGTTTGGGTCCTCAAGCCAAAAATTCTCAAAATGGAAGGGTCGATTTTTGGGGTCAGAAGATATGTGCACTCTCAGAGCAATGGGCCAGTGATCTGAGCCCAATTGGGGAAGAATGAAAGCTTTTGTCTTCCAAGAGGTCATGTAAATGGCTTCTGAGATCATAAAGTTGTCTAACCTTAAGGTGATCTGTCTTGCTCCACCTCTTTTATTGTTCCATGTAAAAGTGTCATTTACAATTGAAATGTCAATCATACCAAGCTTGTCAATGGTTTCTTGAAAAAATTCTACATCCATGTCCAACTTGCAGATTCCACCTTTCTTTTCATCTAGATTTAGGACCATATGGAAATCCCCTGCAATGATTTTGTAAGGCGGAGGTATATCTTCAATGATTTTCTTCACCGTTTTTAGCATCTAGATTCTCTCAACAATCTTGTGGGGGGCATATATGTTTGTCACACAAATGTTGTCATTGTAACCAATGATGTTTAGGCGTGTAGTGATGGAGCTTCTCGTTGCAACAGATGAGGTAAGCTCGTATAACGAACTCTTCCAAAGAATCAATTGTCCACCTGTTGTACCACAAGATGAGTTGGCTATGTAGTTGTAGTTTTTTAAGTTTTCTTTCTGGAGAGTTTTAAGGTTTTCCATAACAAGCTTTGTCTCTTGAATGAGAAAAATATATGGTTTTTATGTGGTGAGTGTATGCTTTAGGACTCTTCTTTTTCCTAGACCACTTAGGCCTCTTATATTCCAAGATATACAATTTATTGATAAAGGTGGGGGGTTAGAGTGAGAACTCTTACCTTGCCTTCCTTGAGAAGTCTTGCTCCAAGTTCTTGTAGGAGTTGGCTGCCAAAATTCCTTTGTGGGTTAGGTCATCTGGAAGCTGCCTGAGCGCACTTTTCTTTAGTTCTTCTTGTAGCAGGCATGCTCTCTCTATTTTCTGTATGTGCTCCTTTGGTATGGCTTCCAAGCCACCTTTTTCCCATTCTTTTGCTATGGATTTGAGATCAACTCCTTCGAGGGCTTCCTCTATTGTGTGTTCTTCAGGTGAGGTTTCTATCATTGTTGGTTCCATGTCATTTGTGATTGTGTTTGACCTCTCGAGTTTTGGACTATCCTTTGGTTTTCTTCCTCATTTTTGTCCACAGAGGTTGGTTCCTCTTGCTCTTCCTATAGGGCTTCATATTTGTTTTCACTAGCAACTTGGTGGTGACCTTGTTTGCCTTGCGTTTTCTTGTTGTGTCTGTTTTTTGGTCTAGACTTGGTAAAACCCTTGTTCGTCTGGTTTCTTTTGGGCTTGAGTGTTGCTTTGTTGTACTTTGTTCAGTGGGTAGTCTATGAATAGGTGCCCGTGTTCGTGGCATTTTTTGCAACGAAATGGTATATGCTCATAGTCTATGTTTTGAAGCCATACCTCAACACTGAAGACAAGCTTGATTGCTTCCGATAAAGTGCCTAAAACGTCCATGTACACAGATATTCTAGCATAGGAGACATAGTAGTCATTCTTGGTTCCTTCTGTAAAAATTATACAAACAATATGTATACCAATGGATTCAATCCGATCATGTGATATGCTAAAGAAAGATATTGAATCTTTCTACAAATTAATTGCAGAAAATAAACACGATCGCACAATCACACCAAGTAAAAGAAAGAAGCAAATCGATCCACAACACAAATATTTTTCTTGGGGAAATCTTGTTGCTCAAAACCCCTCTATCTTCTATTGTATATTCAACCAAGGAATCATGAAACAATACAATGCACTCTTCTCACAAGAGTCTGCTGCACTCTACCAATTGTCTCACACTGATCCGGACAAAATCGACCAACACTTAGCTAATTTCCTGCCTTTGCTCAATCTGCCTTGCTTGCGCAATTCCTGTAGAATTAAATCCCTATTATTTAGGAATATCATCCTTCCAAAACTGCTCAATTCTCATGGGAAATCCTATGGGTGTATTACTGCATGTGGGCAGTTTGCTAATAATACGACTGATAGATAACATCCCTTTAACCTCTGTCTCAACTGGATCTTCATCAAAACTGACATGCATGCAGTTATTAATAGTAAATCATCAGTTACTTGACAGATCAATGCATGTGAATTAAATATTATTTAATTCACTTGACTTCCCACTAGTGCAACAATCAGTTACAACTAGTTAAACTGATTTTAACTCAATTAATTGAGTTAATTGATTTCTCATGCATTAAAATAATACACTAACTACAACTTGGACTCTAAAACAAATAGAATCACTCTACATGCCTCACCAACCACCCTCAACTCGAATTCATGAGCTAACTGAGTCTATCACACTCAATTAACTATTACAAGTGATTATGAGATAAGATTACAATTTATTGTCCAATTTAATTAAGGGAAAATTAAATTAGACACACATTTCTTGTTGACTTTTCAACACCTTCTAACATTTTTATGTATTTTCCTAGCTCATGTCCTATTCCTTTTAACATTGATAGAGACCAGTAATCTGTGGGCAGTGAGTAGACGCTGACCCAAACCAGGACTCTAGTGAAATCCTCCTTTTCAGGAGCGAAGTTCTCCTTCCAGTAGCGCATGTAGAGCCCTGTCGAGTTGAAGAAGTACGACCCTATTTTGAATATCATGTCTTTGTCTTCTAGGAGGTCAAAAATGACCATGAAGAATCCTTTTGATCTGAGTTGCAGTCTAATCTCTCCTTTAGGGTGCCATTTGGCCTGAATCCACTAGTTCAAGGCTTTTTCTGTGAGCCAAATTCCCATGAATTTTCAGATGACTGCATGTTCTTGCATGAAGTCTCTATAGGATGCTACATCTGGGTCCTGGATTTCCAACATCGGTATCTTTTTTTCCTTGGGTTTGCAATTATTATTGGGCTTTTGTTTGTTCCCTTGGGAGCTTCCCAAGTGGGGGTGGTCGGTCCTGACTTCTAAGCCATCCTGCGAAGTCTAGGCTTCTTTTTGAACTGTTATCGATGCATGTTTGTCTTCTTAGGAGATTCAATTGGCTTGTTTGTTTCCTTCTGCAGATTTTGATAGTCTGGAAAAGTGAAAGGCATTGTAAGTGGTGAGCCTTGTGAAGAAGGATATTTCAAGCTCTTTATTTTTGTCTGTAACCCTATCTTGGAAGGAGGGGACCAGCATGCCCCCTTCAGCCTTTGCAATAGTTTGAACGTGGCAGAACATTAGAAACCTTGGCAGCAAGTTCAGAAAATCCTAGCAACATACCTTTCCAAGTCCTCGATTTCCCTTGAGCTATTCATGCTTTAAATGAATTCAAATAGTAATCAAACTTTAAAAAAAAATCAATACAAAATATTTGAATTTATTATTATTATTATTATAATTATACATCAAATGAGTTGAGAATAATAAAAATTATTTAAAATTTAATTCAATATAAATTTGATATATTAAATAATATACTTATCAAAATTCATATCAGTTAAAAAGACTTATATTTATAAAATATGTAAATTTTCACATTTTATATAATAAATGTAATTTAATCACCATATTGATAAATTTATAAATTAGAAGAGATAAATTTTAACTATATTCAAAACCCACGTGAGGAGAAATTGAAAGAAATTGAATCTAGATACTTAATCCCAACAAAATATATCTGAGAAATTGAATCGCTAAATACAAATTCAATGATGTGTGATAATATATTAACTCACGCTCAAAATTCTCGAGCTTAGAAGCATCCAAAAATACAAATTCAATGATGTGATAATATACAAACTTGCGATCAGAATTCTTGGTTTGTACAAGAGAGGCATCCAGAGAAACCACTTGATGAGAAGCACCAAGACGAAACTTGAGGACCCTCAATCAAGAAAAATTATCCTCGATTGCTCCCTAAGAAGACAGCAAAACCGCCAATATAATATCTCAGACAGTAGATTACAACGATTTTTCTTTTAAATGCATCAAAACTCTCTGGATAGAGGCATATGTATCACTTCCCTCCATGCTTAACATTATAAACATAAGCGAAATTGGACTAATATACACCACATTTTACTGGAAAAATTACATAGAAATATACAAGCTTCAAGTTTTTACTGCGATGGCACTGAACCCATATAATTGGAACAATCTTCTTTCTGGAGACTGTTAACTTCTTTTGATTGTGATTTTCTTTGTCATTTGCTAGATCTGATTCATTCTTTAACCTGCAAGTAAACCCACACTAATTCTAGTTTTATAGAGTTACACAAATGCCGGCAGAACACAGTATTGAGCCACTTCTCATCCATGCTTTGCGTTTCATCCCTTGTTGAACCCATCAATTAGAGTCAATGGAAGTTAGGACTGATTATCCAATATTATAACCTTTTTAGCTGCGTTAAGTAGAGAAATTCGTTTTTATTGGACATAGGTAACTTGTCTCAAAGCTGTAGGTGAATCCACACTAGTTGCTACTGTAGGAAGCATACAGCAAAAGGGCAAATAACAGTACAACATATCATAACAAATTTCTCACCCATGCTCCCTCTTTGCTTGAAAATTGACAATATATTCCATGCTTCTGAGCCAGCATCATAACTCTGCTAGCTGCTTCTCTTTCCCCACCATTTCTTCTTTGCCCTTTCTGCAGCAGAATCTGCACTCCCCTGCCTCTGCAGAATTATCTTAGTCTGACGCAATCGATCTTTGAAGTATTTTTTCCATGTATCAAATCTCTGTTTCAGCTTCTCAAGTTCTACGTCAGGATCAAGATTTGCTTGGGCCTTCCCGGACTTCACCTCCACCAAAAAATTTGCATCATCATTGAAAACTTGTGTCTTATCTTTAAACTTCTTTACCAGCTGACCAATAGCAGCATGTTCTACATCAAGTTCGGAACTAAGACCAAACTTTGAATCCTGAAGATGATTCTGATGAGAATCAGGAGTCTTTGTTTCAGCTGAAGTAGCTTCATCCCAGTCAAAGTCATCATCATGTGGCGGAATATGTCTTCTAACATGTTCTTGAGACACGCCAGGATAAATATTTAAATCACCATATTTTTCCTTTTCCTGTTGGATAACCATTCTATCAACTGCCAAGGTTTTTTTCACTGAAGCAAGGTTTTGCTGTAATGAAGTCATATTATTCTGCCACATTTTCTCAATGGAGGCCAGTTTGACATCATACTTTGACCACCGAGTTTCGTATTGATGTATTTTTTGGCATAAGATAGCGTTTTCATGTTCCTTTTCTTTCAGAAGTGTTTCTGCAGCCAGGACACGACTTTCAAGATCTGAAATGAAATAAGGTTGACCCTTGAATATCTTCTTGTCTTTCAAATCATTCTCAGAGGACTGCTATAAGAAAACAGATAAGCAAAGATTAAAACCATGAATTTTCTATTAAATTGTATACCTTACTCCGAGCATGAAATCCAGATATATCGAACTTTTGCAGTAAGCAGAAAAGCCAGCTCGTACCTTTACTTCTAAGGCCTGTAAATTTTGACTCTGTAAATTTTGACTTACTTTTGGTAGATCTGGTACCCTTTCCATTCCTTTAACTTTGGCATCGATTTTTGTTTCATTCTTACATAAATCTTCACAGTATTTCTCTGCAAGTATATTTACTGCACAGATTCTTTCTGGTGACTGTTGTCTGATCACGATGTGCCTTCTAGCAAGCCAACCACGCATTGCTGCAACATATTTCTAGCCTCAATTAATGCAATTGTATACCCCTCCCTGAACAAAATTCATAAAATCCATCTCTTTAAAAAAGGAGGATATCTTAGGAGATGGATATATCTCTATTTTACCTGCCTGGATTACAATTGCTGATCTCAAAGTTGTAAGGTATTGTTTCTTGCCAATCATACATTTCACTTCCTTTTGTATAGTGACAGCTGCCTTGTTTCTATTCTTCAGCACCCCATATTCCTTCCTCGCTTTTTTACCCTTCAGCACTGCACATATAAAGAAGTGCAGTATAAAAGCACAGAACTTGATCAAGCATCAACCCGTACATTCTTATCTTACAATGCAATATATAGGTTGCCTGACATTTATGCCTGCTTCTTAAAGTCAAACTGAGTATAAGTTTCCTTTTACCTACATAAAAGAAAGCATAAGATGGAGGGCGTACATGATTGAACCAAAATTGTAGCTTTCTTTAGTTCCTTGAAATAGCTGCGGACCTGATAACCTCTGAAACACTTTTGCACTGCAATAATTCCACGAAGTGTTTGAGACCGTATGTCTTCCAGCCTGCCAATCTGCATATAGAGATTATGTTTAAATTCTAAGTAAAGCATGAATGCCAAACATTCCACAGAAAAGTGGAAATGGTTTTCACAAAGACATTAATATTGGTATATTCTATGCTGCAAAACAACCTTCAAAGGTAATATATGGATCCTAGCACCATGATTTGTAGTCTGTGGAAATGGTGTATGAGGGCCTTGTTGTCGCTCAGATTGTACAGGCACTGCGACAACCGCTCCCGCTGGGGGCTGTCACTCTGATCCCCACTCACTCCATTCTAGTTGTCTCCCAACAACAGTTGGTCAAGGCTGTAGTACGTTGGAATTGTGGGCAATCTCCTTGATCCTTGAAGGGACTCTTGTTAAGCTTGAAGAGCAGTGTTGTGGGCCCTTCGAAAAATTCTCGTGTTAAGTTTGAAGAGCACCATTGTGAAGCAATTTTTTAATTCTTAAAGAAATGTTTAATAGATCTTTGAAGATCATCTAACAGGTGAGTTGTTAGCTGATGACAAAACACTCTTGAAGACATTATTGACCTATTGTGCAGTTTTTGGAGAAGACCCTAACTAGAGCAGCCTTGAAGATGATTTTGGAACCTTGTAGATCTTGAAGAGCAGTTGGAGCTGATCTTGAGCATACCTTGAAGAGTCATCTAGAAACTTGTTGAAGAATTATTGAAGACTAGTAAAAGCTGATCTTGGAGGCAATCTTGGAGACATGATGCTTTGCTGAAGCCCTCATGGAAACTTTGAAATATGGAAGGAAAGAACGAATAATTTCTTAATGGCTCAAGGTTTTTGGGTTTGGGAATCAGTGATTGCTGAAAGCACGATGGAAGAAGAATCCAAGGGACATAATGCAATAGCAATAAAAGCAATCTTGACTGGGCTGTCAGATCTTATAAAGGCAAAATGGAAAAATGTTCATCAACGAAAGGTATGTGGGACAAAATTCAAGATCTTCACTCAAAAGGAGCATTGACCATGACCTCTAGTCAAGAAGATGATTTAAAGCAAGAAGGAAATCCAGAACCCATAAAGGAAGCTCAAAACAAGAGTGAAGACATCAAGACCAAGGAGGACCTAGAAGATGAAGAAATTGAAGATGATCTCAAAGAAGATCTCAAGGCAAAACTTGTAGCTGCCCTAGAAGAGATAAGCAGTTTGAAAAAGGAAAATGAGGAGCTCAAGAAGCAATCACAAGATGGTGATCATAACCTTAACAAGACAAGGAAAGAAGTTAACCAATTCAAGCTTCAAGTACAAGGAAAAGATGAGGAGCTCACCAAGCTTAAGGAGGAATTTCATCAAAACAAGAAAAGTCATCATGAAGAAGTCATATCCATGACAAATCAATTGAATAAAGCAAAGAAAAGGGAAGAAACTTTGTCAAGCCCTCTTGAACAAAGACATGAAGACTTGAACAAACTTGAAGGACAACTTGGTCAATACAAGGAAGATGTCTCCTCCCTTAAGTCTCAATTGGAAGAAGCAAAGAAACAAGCGCAAGGAGCTGAAAGGGTGATGGAAATTTTGGCCCTCCTGGAAGTACAAGTCGATGAATCAGAAAAGGAAAGAAATGACATGACATGCCAACTAGAAGAAAAGGATGAAGAGATCTTCAAATTAAAATCAGATATCACCTCACTTAAGGCCCAATCATGTGATGCAACGAAAATGAAGGAAGAGATGGAGAATCATCTAGGTAAGAAGGATGAAGATTGCAAGATGATGAAAGAAGAAATTGATCTCCTAAGAAAAGAAGTTCATCATTTGAATAAGAGTCTAAAGAGCTCTCAAACCCTAGATGACATTCTAAGTCATCAAAGATCTCCTCTTGATAAATCGGGTCTTGGTTTGTTGGACATTGGATAAACCAACGCTCCCCGTGTGTTTCGCGACATGGACTAACCGCCTTTCGTGGATCCTTATCTCTGGCGATGCGATCGTTGACTAACGCTTGCGGGTTTTGGTCTAACGACAATTGTGATTCCCAACAAGTGGTATCAGAGCGAAGGTCACGAGTTCGATACACACCCGACTCGCATTGGAGGGGAGATTGTTGGACATTGGATAAACCAAAGCTCCCCGTGTGTTTCGCGACATGGACTAACCGCCTTTCGTGGATCCTTATCTCTGGCGATGCGATCGTTGACTAACACCTGCAGGTTTTGGTCTAACGGCAATCGTGATTCCCAACATGGTTATGCAAGTGAACCCTCAAGGAAGAATGATGAAAACCCTAATGCTTCAAACAACAAGGATGTGGAGAAGCCTGGAAGAAATATTGATGCCCATAGTTTCAACAAAATCAAGGAGAAGAGTCAAGATAACATTGGAAGAAACCCTACTCCAAGCGGATCTGTAGATGGTATCAAGGATACAAGAGGCAATGGATATCATCAAAGGATCCCAAGACAAAATGACTTTGGAAGTACATCAAGGCAATATTCATCTTCCAGGTACCAAAGAATATTTTTTGGTTATTGCTATTCTCTACAAATTTTGGGCACATGGCAAAGGATTGTAGGGCATACCACAAGGACAAATATAATGGTCCTCATCAGCTCCCTAGAAGCAACTTTGCAAGAAGAAGTCACGATTCCTCATTCATGAACAAGATGGAGTGCTTCAAAAGTCATAACATTGGACATATGGCTCGTGATTGTAACTTGACTTGGGTCCCTAAACAAGCTAAAACCGTGACTACCAAGCCAGAAAAGAAAGTTACACAAGTATGGAGGAGGAAGCAAATTGGATCATAAAGTCTCTTGAACACTCAAGCCAACAACACATGTTGATTTGATGAAGACGTCTTTGGCAGATATGATATTCCACATTTGATGAGACTCTGCCAAAAAAGGAGACCATGCATACTATTAGGGGCAGCTTGTGATTCTTGACTATTCTTGCAGAAGCTATCCGAGAAGAGTCCTATGAAACCCTTGATGAGTCACACATGGACAAATCTTGATAGATCATCTCTTGGGAGTAACTCCATTGAAGAAAATCATGATATTGTGATGATCTCTTCCACTTGATCACAGGGCATCAATATTTCTTATCTTGAAGATCTAAAGGAGTTTATGCAAGCAGGGGGAGATCGTTGATCATTTACCTCATCCATTTCCATGAAGGCATGCAAAGGATTTTAGGGGGAGGAAGCACATTATGTGAAAATTTCAATTCTAAAATTCTACTGCAGTTGTAGATTTATTTCTCCTACTTATTTCCACAATAAGTTATTTACAAAACCCTTACAGTAAATTTCGAAATAAACACTACTGTAGTTATCACTCAAGTACATATAGAGAAAAGAACAATAAAATGCAAGCATAAGAACCAAGCGCTGCTCCTCAGTGTTGCCTCTCTGCCCTTCTGTGTCTTTCTTTCCTTGAGCCCTGACACTGTTGATGCCCTCTGCTTCCTCCACCCTGCAAATCTCCTTCTAAAGTCAAATTCTATTCCTTCATAATCGACTTCCCTCGGGTTGCTGAATGTTTGCCTGACTTGCTTTCCAAATGACCCTCAAGCCTTCTTTTATAATCCTCTCATTGATGAATCAACAGCCCATATTAGAAGTCTAATCAATGACTAAGATTAAAACTTGACTTGATCTTCGTTCTCTAGAAGATTCACACTATGTTTTATTAATACCATTTAATTATTTAATTTCCCTAAGTTTAGACTTAGGGTCTCCATTAAAATAATTAATTATTTTAATAAAACATGAAATGAGTGAAATTTCAACAAACAGTTTCTGGGTTCTTTGGAATACTGGTGTCTAAGCCTCCTCACCAAATTTGAGACTTAGACACTTTCTGATGCTACAAAAAATCAACACTCCCTCTTAGTGAGGAAAGTGTTCTAGCAATTTGCCTGCTACATACAGCTCTAAGCCTGAAGCATCCTCTGCGATGCTGATGCTTGGCTACTGCTCATCTCATCTGTTGCGTTGTTGCCTTCTGCACTGCTACCCATGACACTACCTCATCTGTACTGCAGGTGCCTCTCAATTCTACATCTGTCCATTTCTGTTACTGAAACGGATTCTTAATCATCCCCATCTTCTCTTTGAAGTAGACAAACTTTGTCTTTCCCACAGCGTTAGTGATGATGTCTGCCACCTGTTCTCCTGTCAGAGTGCACTACAACTATACAGCTCCCTGCTGGACACAGTCTCTGATGAAATGACACCTGATGTCAATGTGCTTCGACCGATCATGAAACACAGGATTTTTAGAGTGCTTTATGCAACTCTAATTATCACATAGAATGTTGGTCGCTTCCATCTTTTCCTTGAGTAGATTCACAAGCAACTTCCTAAGCCATATGGCCTCACACGAAGCAGTGCTTGCTGCCATGCATTCCGCCTCAACGGAGCTCAAAGCCACGGATTTTTGTTTCCTGTTGCACCAGGAGGCCATTCCTGATCCGACATTGAAACAGTATCCACTGATACTTTTCCAATCTACTGGGCTTCCATATGATGTCATTGCCTCGGGTGTATCTCAATCCAAGCTCGACTATTACCTGCAGGTATTCGAGAACATGCTTGGCTACTGCCAATGTGCCCTCCTTGGTTCCATCATGAACTGACTGAGGGTGTTGACAGCATAACAGATGTTTGGCATAGTGTTGACCAGATACATCAAGGACCCTATCAAAGTAGGATCAACCTCATCATCTTCAGAAGTATCAATCTTCTTCCAATTGGTGATCATTGGTGTAGCCATGGGTCTACAGTCCTCAATCTTGAACCTCTTCAAGATTTCTATAGCATATCTCCCTTGACCAAGGAAGATCTCACCCTTCTGCTGCCAAACTTCGAACCCCAAAAAATAATGCATCAGCCCCAGGGCCTTCATGTCGAATTCCGCAGCTAATTTCTCCTTGCAGTCCTTGATGAGCCTAGATGATCCTGTTAGGAATAAATCATCTACGTAAAACACCAGTATCAGAGACTCATCCCCTACTCTCAGATAGTAGAGATTAGGATCTACGTCACTCTTGACGAATCCCATCTTCTGCAAGTGGCCATCAATTCGACCATACCAAGCTCTAGGGGCTTGCTTAAGTCCATACAAGGCTTTCTTAAGCCTACACACATGAGTCTTCTGCTCATGCATCTCAAAGCCCTTTGGCTGTTCGATATATACTTCTTCTTCTATCACCCCATTCAAGAATGCAGTCTTGACGTTCATCTGGTGAATCTCCCATCCCATCTGAGCAACATGGGATATCACGGATCTAATAGAAGTATATTTGGCTACTGGGGCGAAGGTCTCTTCATAGTCTATCCCTTCCTTCTGAGCATACCCCTTTTCCACAAACCTAGCTTTAAATTTTTCTACGCTGACATATACAGCATATTTGATCTTGTAGATCCATCTCGAACCCACAACTGATCTGTCTTGAGACCTAGGAACCACTTCCTATACATCATTTTTCATGATGGAACTGTACTCTTCCACCATTGCATCTACCCACACATGATGCTGAGCTTCATCTTGAAAACTAGAGGGTTCCCCAACCTGGGCTACCAAGGCTTGGTATCTGTCTAGTTACCTGCACTGCCTCTTCTCATTTCTAGGGGCTCCAACAAACTCCTCTGCATCCCTTAGAATTTGTCGTAATTCTCTGCTCATCCTACCACTAGTAGTTGATGGTTCTACTTGCTCCCCCTCCTGCAAAACTTCTGGAGATGAATCCCTTGGATCCTTTTGCCTTTAAGAAGCACTCGGGCTATACTCTGTTGGTCGTAGTGGCTGGACTAAAGAGTCATCTTCAGACTGCGTTGATGAAGGCATCCCTCGGGATTTTCAGAAAGCTCTTTCCTCCATGAGCTTTACATCCCGCTGCACTACAACCTTCCTGCTGCCAGGAATGTAGATTTTGTAAGCCTTCGCATTTTCACTGTATCCCACCAGATATCCCTTTTCAACAGTCCTATCCAATTTCTTCCTCTTCTCTTCGGGTACATGGCAGTATGCCACACTACCAAATATCCTGAAGTGGAAGACACTTTCTGGAGTGATCTTACCCAATGCATTGTGATGAATCCTATTATGAACATATACAACTATGTTACAAGCTTCAGCCCACAGAAATTTGGGCATGTCTTGATCATACAACATTGCCCTTGCAGCCTCCACAGTAGTTATATTCTTCCTTTCTGAAACTCCATTCTGCTCCGGATTATATGGAGTAGTCCACTCTCTTCTGATGCCTTCCCTTGCTCAGAATTATGTGAAATCTTTATCAATATATTATCCACCATTATCTGATTGCAGTATCTTTATCTAATTTCCTGTCAGATTCTCAACCAGAGCTTTAAACTCCTTGAATCGATCAAAGACTTCATCCTTGGTTTTCAGAAAGTAGATCCAAGTTTTCCTGGAATGGTCATCAATAAAGGTGAGGAAATATTCGGCACCACTAAGAGCTCTAGTGGACATTGGTCCACAAATGTCTGACTGTATGAATCCCAACACACTCTTAGCCATATTTCTGCTCTTGGGGTAGGCTGCCTTGGCATACTTCCCTAGTACGAACCCTCTGCAAATGTCATCTCATTTGGTGCTCAAATTTGGAACTACTGTGACAGTCTTCTTGAGAAGTCTCAAAGCCCCATGGTGTAAGTGCCCCATTCTCCTATGCCATAGTTCATTCAAATCCTTCTCATCCTTGTTGCCTATCAGTGTCATTGGAGATTTGCACTGCAACATATACAATTTATTGCTCTTGAATCTGATTTGTGCCTTCTTCTTCCAACTCAGGTGTTTGAAATATACTCTTTTGCCAATGAAGTAGACGTCATAGCCCTTGTTTTGTAGTTGAGACACTGAGAGTAAGTTCATCCCCAAACCAGACACATGCAACACACTTCTCCTTATTTCCCATGGTGATTTGAAAATTCATTTGCTCTTCCTGGTATCTTGAGAAACATTCTCGAACTCCCGTCATATGTGCAGAAGCTCCACTATAAATATACCAAACTTCTGGAGAAGCAGAGCTTGATACACAAACAAATTCTTCTTCCAGTCTGGAGCCCAATACAGAGATGTCGTGATCTCTTTTTTCTTCCATGCTTTCCCTTCTCTCTGGAGAGTTGCGTGAACCATTTCGAGTTGTTGTTGCAGCAGCTTCTAGACTTCGTTCCATCACAGAGTCTCCAATCCTGTTACAGTCGAGTTTGGATTGAGGTACACCAAGGGAAATGAAATCCAATTGAGTGGGTTCACTGATGCAGACTGGGTTGGAAGTCCAGTAGATCGGAAAAGTACCAGTGGGTATTGTTTCAGTGTCGGATCAGGAATGACTTCCTGGTGTAGTAGGAAACAAAAATCCGTGGCACTGAGCTCAGCTGAGGCTGAATATATGGCCGCTAGCGCAGCTTCGTGTGAGGCCATATGGCTTTGTAAGTTGCTCATGAACTTACTCAAGAAGAGGATGGAACCGACCAAAATTTTTTGTGATAATCAGAGTTGCATCAAGCTCTCTGAGACTCCTGTGTTTCACGATCGGTCGAAGCACATTGACATCAGGTGCCACTTCATCAGAGACTATGTCCAACGGGGAGCTATACAGTTGAAGTACATTCCTACAGGGAAACAGGTGGTAGATATCCTCACGAAAGCTCTAGGTAAGATTAAGTTTACTTACTTCAAAGAAAATATGGGGATGGTAAAGAACCCATTCCAGTAGAGGAATGGATGGGCTCGAAATTCAAAGGGAGTTGTAATACAGATGAGGCAGTGACAGAGATGATGTCATGGATAGCAGTACAGAGGGCAGCAGCGCAACAGATGAGGGGCAACAGCCGAGACATCAGCAATGCAGTAGATGCTTCAAGTCAGAGCAGATGCAGTTGGTATTTTGCTTGAACATTTTCCTCGCTAATATGGAGTGTTGATTTTGTACCATTGGAAAGTGTTCCAAATCTCATTTTTTGTGAGGAGGATTGGACATTAGTATTCCAAAGAACCCAAAAACCATTTGTGGAAATTCCACTCTGTTCATGTTTTATTAAAATAATTAATTATTTTAATGTGATCCCTAAGTCTAAACTTAGGGAAATTAAATAATTAAAGGGTATTAATAAAACAAAGTGTGAATCTTCTAGAAAATGAAGATCAAGTCATGTTTTAATATTAGCCATTTATTAGAGATCTAATCTGGGTCGTTGACTCATCAATGAGAAGATTATAAGAGAAGGCTTGAGGGTCATTTGGAAAGCAAGTCGGGCACACACTCCATACCCAAAGGAAATCGATTCTAAAGGAAAAGAATCCGATTTCAGAGGGAGAGGTTGTAGAGGCAGAGTCGTAGAGGCAGAAGAAGGAAGGGGAAGTCAGCATCACAACTACACCAAGACTTCAGGAGTGTACTAGCTCTAGGTTATGTTGGTTCTTCTGCACCATAGCTTTACCAAAGTTCTGCATCACACAGCACAAATAGTTCTCCACTATCTAGGGATTCTTTTACCAAGGCACAAGTTCGAAGTCTAAAGGAATGCCATAGGTCCGTAGTCAACAGTTCGATGTACCGACACTTCTATAACACAAATCCGAAGTTTCTAAATTCTAGGTCTGGTCTAAGTCTACCAACAACAAATATACCTAACCCTAGACACTGTAATGTATGTTTGAAACTCTGTTTTTACAATTTCAAAGTCCTGTAGGTGTCCCAAGTTATTATTCCTCCAACAACAATACTTCTCACGCATCCAAGGGTTTGTATCAGAATTTCGAGTCTCCTATCCGAACCAACAAACTTTGATTTCATTGTTTTAAAGTCTAGAAGGTGTATTCTGCCCCTTAACAAGAGATATGAGCCTTAAAATAATTCGGTCTTGAGCATATATATAACTGTAATTCTTCGGTCCTAGTTGTTAGTCATCAGTAATTTTTTCCTTTGTAGATGATTAAATGCTTATCCTAGATTTCTAGAAACAAAATTCATCAATATTGTGAATTCTAGAAATCTCACTGCCTTCATTATCCTTAGGATAATTTTTTCACTATTTCATTATCCCATCATGTCATGGTCATTTCACCACTCCCAGAAGACCCATCATGGGCTCATACCATTCATTTTATCTATGTTTTGTCACCCTTGACCTTAGCACTATGTTTTGGCTTGCCTATTTTCCTCCACCTGACACCTAGGATCACTAACTGAACTACTCACTCTTGTGTTTCCTGGATACATCAAGCATTGATGGTCTCAAAACTATCTCTGTAGGCCCTTTAGAAAAATCAAGTACATTGGATTTTGGATCTTCAATACATCAAAATATCAAAAACTCAGTTTTTTATACTTGACGACCCCTAACCAAGTTTTCAGTCAAAGGCCAAGTCCAAAGAGCCTCCCACTAGGTCACCTAGGGTTTCATAGGTCATAGGATTGTTTTGGTGTTCTGAATCTTTGTTTTTCTTTTCCTGTACCAATAAGTTGCAATCAAAGGAGAAGAAGGACAACACATGATTGTCCAAATGGGTCAGGAAATCCTTTAAGTAAGGCCTTCTTGGTCAAAGCAAAACTTCTACAAAAAATAGCTCCCCATCTTAAACATTTCTGCAGGAATGAATGAGATGGTCATCAGTAGAAAAAGACGTAAGGTAAGAGGCTAAGTCATCACTAAAGACAGCCACAACAAAGGAGAGGCAACAAGCCTATGTTCAAAGAGAATCAGGGTTCTGAGGACAGATTGGCAAAACAGTGTTGCCAAGCAAGAAACCAGTGCAAGGACCACAAGGACAAAGGCACCACAGCACAAACAAGCACACATTGAAGATTTTTAGAAATTATAAACGAAAAAGGGAAAAAGGTGAGGTGAACTGAACATAAATGAATGAACTATTGAAAGGGCTATAGAGAACTTAGAATACAACACTACTTATTCTTCTCTAACAACCCTAAAACATAAAGTTTGGGAAGGTAGGCAAAGCAAGCAAAATAAAGGTGATGGACCTCCATCATGACAGCAGAAAGCCTTCAAAGGCTATTCAAGGTGTCGTTTAGGGTTTGTCAAGGCAACAATGCTTCACTGCACCAAAGGGAGAAGGAATACAAAGGGCATTAGTATGAGAGAAAAAAAAACCTTCAGTTACTGTCAAATGCCCTCAAAATGGTCAAAAGAAGGAAATCATGAGGTTAAGATTTCAATTCCAGACAATTGCCTTCAAAGGTCAAAGGAGTGAAATTATGAGTTTTAGGTTACAAGGTAAAACTTGATATAAGCAGGAGTTTGTTGTTGAGTGGCTGAAAGTTATCAAACTCCAAAATTGACAAAAGGGAACAAAAACAAATGTGTTATAGGCACCTGTAATAAATCATAAGTGGTCAATGAAAAACAAAGCAGGCGTGATGTACAATCTTTGCCAAAATTGTTATATCACTGTCAATATCAATAAGAGGTAAGAGAAATATGTTTCAGGTCACTTTCACTCAAGCATGCCAAAAAGGGTAAGAACAATGGTTTCAATTTATTAATGCAAGAAGAGACAGTTTCGACAATTCCCAGACCTTCAAAGATAAAAAAGGAACCCCTTCATCTCTTTAGCACACACTCACCAAAGAAAAATCACTTTGACAAAGTTCAAGCCATCTGCAAAAAGAGTCAAAGAGATATTAGTGAAAATTATAAAGTGACCAAAGGCAAACATAGGAAAGTGGGTTTCTTAAAGTTTGATTTATTTCCCAAAGGGTATAAAAGGCCCTCTCAGTCTTCCTCCATCTCATTTTTCTATCACAAAAAGAAGAGAAAGATTGCAGGAGAAGAACAGAGTTTTTGGTCATTTTTCGGGCAAAGGCTATTGACGTTGTGCAAATCAATGGCAATGCGCAAATATAGGTTGGCGCTGCGCTAATCCACTTTCTCCCCATTCAAATTTACAAGGCATTGCGCAAATACAGGCCCGACTCGCCCGAAGACCCAACAACTCTGCTGAACGCCCGACACTGCGCTAACCCATGGGCAAGACTATCGACGCTGTGCTAACAGGCCGACCTGACTGCTCGGGCAGGGCGTTGCGCTAATGCAGAGGGCCCCCAACAAAGAAAAAACTTGCCCCAAGGCTAAAAATTCGTCCTCCATTTTGTCTCCAAAGGTCTACAAAAAGCTAACACTGGTAGGTGACATTCCCTCCTTGTCCCCTAAGCAATTTTCAAATAATTTTAGTCTTTTTTTGGCTGTGAAGTGATTAAAAACTAGGTGGGTAAACCCTAGGTCTTTCATGCAAAGTGAGCCTATGTTTTTAACCTCCTTAAACCAGTTAAATGTCATTTGAGGGTAAGTAAGTTAGTGTGGTTGCAATACACTTTTAATAAAAGCCCCCTTAAGCTCCAAAGCAACTCAACCCTTGAACTAGCCTCCACATCACTCATTCCAGAAGTTGACTTCACAACCATCTTCATCTTGCTCCTCCAAACCCTATTTTGTCAAAAAAACATCTCCTATCACCATGTCAGGAGCAGAAAATCGCTGCAGCAGTGAAAGAGGTCAAAGGCCATTGAGACCAAATCATAAGGGAGGGAAAGTGAACAGAGTTGAACCCCAGAGCACAGTGGCCATCACCTCCTCTCCCAGGATCCTATCATGTTTCCAGAATGCAGGGTGCTTCCAATTTTGTGAGAAGGTCAAACAAGTGAAAAGCCACCAGAGCTTACAAGGCTTCTCATTCTCAACTTGCACAACAAACACTCAAGCCTTGCAGGAGTAGATTTTGAGATCTCAGCAGATACCATCTCTGATGCCACAGGTATCCCTACTGTTGGTGAGAAGTGGTTTAAGAAGGCCAAATTGGACAAGGACTTTTTTGAGCCATTTGTCAAAACTAGGTATAGAGGAGGTAGCAAGATAGTTTTCCCTTTCTCACACCTCAAACAAAGATTTTCACCCTTGATGATGGTTATCATGAAGTACTTTACCTGTGAGGGGAGATACTCCAGGCTCTACTCCTACATTGTCAGACTCCTCATGCGTTTCACAAGGGTTAAGATGCTCAACTTGCCCTAATATCTCTATAGGAGCATTGAGAAGATATCTTTTGTTGTCCGGAGGAGGAATCAATCCCAACAAATGCAAAGTTTATTTCACCATTCCTTGATCAAGATGGTGATATTACATCAGTTGGAGCAGCAAGGTATACCTTGGGAGGTATTCATAGCACATGAAGTCTTCACAAACCCAGAGCCTCCTCATCAACCAAATTTGCCCTCCTCATCTGCACAAGTACCCTCACCTCAAGGAAACATTACTTCTTCCCCTTCTCTTGATGCATCAAATGGAGAGGATGATAGTGGCAATGATGAATAAAGTAATGGCAGTGAGGGTAATGGTGCAAGTGAGTCAGCCCAAAGTGAGGAAAAGAATGATGCTGATGAACAGAGTGCTGACCAAGAGGATGTTGATGAAGATAAAAGGGTTGACAGTCAAAGGGACAGTGAGCATGACAGTGAAGACAGTGAGCATGTGTTATGCATATTTTATTAATTATTAGTTAATATAGTTATCTTAGGTTTATTAATGTGGAAGGGCATGATCAACGATCATGCCTCTTCGCCAAGGGACACCATAAGGATATATTTAAAGCCTTGGTGATCCCCACTTGTAATCATCTCATCTTTTATCAATAATAATATATACTTATTCAAGTCTACCAGAGTTTTTACACTCCATTGGTATCGGAGCCATCGCTCTTCTGGATCTGTGTGATCATCAGATTAAAGAATTTCTAAGGAAATTGCAAAAAGTTTTTTAACCAAGTGTAGAATTGCTGAAGAATTTAATTGCACACAATTCCCCCTACGCTATTCCTAACGCTCTTATGCTCATTCCCTTACTACACTCACATTACAACTCCCGTCCACCCTCCATTACATTACATTACCCATTCCCCCTCTTCTCCGCTCACCCATCCCCCTCGCTGCCCATTCCATTCCCCCTTACACTCTTTAAATATTAATTAATTAATAAAAAAAATTAATTAATTAAAATTTTTTTTGACCTGTCTCACGGCCTTCGGCCCTTCCTCATGGCCTACGGCCCTCCATACCCCGCTACAGCACTCACCTCTTACCCCACTCTCCCCTTACCCCTCACCCTACCCGCCTAACGCGACCCGACTCCCTATCCGCCTAACGCTACCCGACTCCCTGCGTACCCTCATCTTACTCCCGTAGCCAGCTCCCCGCCTCCCGTAGCTAGCTCCCCGACCACCCTTCCTCCCTCCGCCTTCCGCCTCCCCCCGATGTCCCCCTTCCTCCGTCCACCCTTCCGCCTCCCCCCGATGTCCCCCTTCCTCCGTCCACCCTTCCGCCGTCACCCCACTCTCCCCACTGTCACCTGCCTTTCCCCGCCTTTCGCCTTCTTTCCCACCCTCCCCGCTGGTCCACACTTCCCTGCCGCTGCAGCTGCCAACCGCCTTTCTCGCCGTCTTCGGCCCCCGTCCCCACTCCTCTCCGCTCACCCGCCCCCCTCAGGCCCTCTCCTTCTGCCTTGGTCGTCCACCCTCCTTAGCCCTGTCGCCGTCAACCTCCCCACCTCCCTCTCCCCCCCCGGTGCATTCCATTCCCTGCCGCCACAGTCCACCGTTCCACCTTTGAAATTTTTTAAAAAAGGAAATCGAAAAATATTTCTAAACAACGTGACGTTCAAAAAAAATTAGTTAAAAAAAATAAATTTTAATTAATTAATTAATTAAAAAATATATATATATACAGCTTTGAGGACAAAGCTTTTAAGGAAAAAGGGATAAGTCCTAACAAGGAGTATGAGGAGTATGTCGTCAACAATGTCAATGGCCGAATTTCAAAAAAAATTGGTGGATCTTGAAAAGAAAATCAATAATAATTCAGATGACTTTGGAAAAAGATTAGTCGGTCTCGAAGGTACACTTGCAGGAAACTCCAACAATATCAAAAAGGTTCATGATAGACAAATCAAATAGAAAGACAAATGTGGCTAAATCATCATGAGGCCACAGAAAACCATAGCGAAGCAATGAAAAAGATGATAGAACTGTTCGATAAGTTAAATGTTAAGATAGATAAGATAAGTCAGACACAAGAGTCAATATTCCCGAATGTCGAACATAATCAACTGAATAATGCAGCTAATTTAGATCATAATCATGAATATAACATGTTTGAAAAAGAGCAATTAAATGAGGTTGAATTGGAAATCAGCTCACATGGAAGCTATAGTGTTGAACCACCTAGAAGTAGAGACTCTGAGATCAACCATGAAAATTATAGCGCTGAGAAACCAAGAGAAGAAAATGCAACTCAATCCACTAATAAAGCCAATAATGCAGCAATAGAAGTTATTAAGAACTTTTATATAAATGAAAATCCAATGGTAGAAAAAGAAACAATGTCGGTGAAGAAGCCACATAAAGAATTCAACGTGACTGCTATCACAGATGCAACAATAGACATAGTCATTGAAAATGAAAGAAACCATGAAAATACAGATGCTTATAAACAACAAAATGTTTCATCCCCAGAATTGAAAGAAAAATGTGAAGAGACAAACACATCCGAAGCCACTCATACAGCGCTAGAAGCTGTTGAGGCCTTCAATGATGAAGCAGATATGATTGTTAAGAAGGAAGCATTTGATGATGGCGAGAAGTTGCATCGGACGACAATTGTTGGTAACTTACCTCTAAATCTAAAAAGGAACCACGAGGAATCACCAACAGTACAAGGAATAGTTCAGACACATGCAAAAGTATTTCAAGACCTGCCATTGAAAATGTCTCCCAATAGGGAAATCAAACATCCAATAGAAGTCAAGACAGGATCCGACCCTGTCAATATCAAATCTTGTCACTATCCACATCACCAAAATATATACTCGAGAAGATGCTCCACGATCTTTTTAAAATGTGGGAAGCAAGAGCTTGTCGCTCGAGAAACCCAGGCATTCGTCAATGTTGTCCATCATTACATATGCTTTGAGGACAAAGCATATTAAGAGAGGGGCAATGTTATGTATATTTTATTAATTATTAGTTAATATAGTTATCTTAGGCTTATTAATGTGGAAGGGCATGATCAACAATCATGCCTCTTCGCCAAGGGACACCATAAGGCTATATTTAAAGCCTTCGTGATCCCCACTTGTAATTATCTCATCTTTTATCAATAATAATATATACTTAATCAAGTCTACCAGAGTTTTTACACTCCAGCATGACAGTAAAAACAGTGAACAAGACAATGAACAAAACAATGCCACTATGGAAGAAGATGTTGAAGGAAATGAGGAGTTTGAAAGTCAAAATGAAATGAGCATTGATGGAGGAGATATCAGCAATAAAACAAAGGATGCAGAGACAGAGGATAAAGAGGAAGACAATAAGGACAACACAGAAATTGAAGGTAGCAGTGAGGAAAATGAGACAGATAACAGTGAGAAAGAGGTAAAAGATAGTGACAAAGAGGCAGAAGATAAGGAAGACAGTGAGGGACAAGACAAAAAAGAGGAGAATAGTCATGACAATGACAACAATTAGCCCTTCAGTGACAATGAAAATAGTGCCAATGCAGAAAACAAAGAAGATAACCCTAGTCATGATGACAGTAAAATAGGGGAAGAGGGTCATGGTCTAAATGATGATCACAACCATGGCAAGGAGACCAACAAAATCACCATCACACCTCTTGCATGCACATACCAAAGAGGGCCAAGACAAGTGTTTGTTGCCTCCAAAAGGCAAGGGACCTTGCCACCTACATCAGCTCAAAGGCTTGACAAGGGCAAAGAAAAGATGGAAAAGGGTAAGAAAGGTAAGGGAAGCAAGCAAACTACTCAAAAACCCCAATTCATTGACTTAGACAGTGATAATGAAGATGAGGAGGTGGCCACTAGACTACTGCTCCAAAGCAAAGATGCGCAAATCAGGGAGTGGGAGAGGAATTTTGAGATGGCACAACGTATCATTTAGTATTACAAGAATGAACACAAGTACTTTAAGAAGATAAAAAGGGGCCTTTCTCTCCAGAAAAAGATGACCAAGTACTATGCAAAGAAAAACAAACTTGCTTGTGCCAAACTGAAGAAATCCCTCCTTGAAGTCCAAACCCTAAAAGAGGCAAAGGGTCATGAAAAACTTGGAGTTTTGGCATCAACTTCTCAATAGGTCTCCCAAACCCCTTGAAGGAGACTTCCATCAATTTTGAAGGAATTTGGGCAACTTTTTGTTTTTTGTGATTTTGAAGGCCTATTAGCGCAACGCCACTGGCGCTACGCTAATCCCTGGAGCATCCTCAGAGAGAAAACTCAACATTTTTGGATTTCTCATCACTAGTACACTTTGTTCACAAAATTTCAGAGACATTGGAGTAGTTGTGACCCCTCAAAAGGTCAAAAAACACCTAAATTTTCACCATTCTGCCTTTATTTCAAGCCTAGCGCTGCGCTAATAGCAGTGTTGGGATTTTGGCATTTTGAACAGGCTACAGGAGCTGAATCAGGAAACTATAAGCATTTCTGGAAAGCAGACTCATCAAGCTTTCCAACGAGCCATCACGGAACAAACTCCGACATCGGGAAGAGGTCCAAAACTTGGTTGCAAAAGTACCTATTTTCTGGCTCAGGTGGCACTGCGCAAATGGACTGTGTAGTGTGTTTTTGGACAAAAGTCAACAAAACACACTCATTTATTGTAAAATCATATTTTAGTGTTTTTTAAGGCAAATCACTCTAGAATTAGGTGCTAGAAGTTATTTTGGCATTTATTTCATAGCATATTTTGTGCCTTTGGCCTTGCATGGTCTCTCGGGCATTTATGACATTTATGAGTGATTTTGACATTTTCCAACCCTATTTAGGGTTTTTTCCCTCCTTTGTTGAGTTAAATAGAGCATGAGGGCTTCATTGTAAATGTTGGCTTTTGATGAGCTTTGAGAGCAATACATGGTTTTTTGAGGTTAAAGAGCAATTTGGTGTTGTGGAGCTTGTGAATGCCTGCTTTGATTGATGATGGAGAAGCTTGCTTGTAGAATCCCTGAGCTTGGTTAATGGTGATGTGTCTCTAATTTGTTCATGTTTTCTTGTTTATCATTATGTTTCATCCTTCTATATGCAGTAGAACAGAAAAGTGTAGGCTAAGAAATGTTGTTTGAAGTACCTTAGTCCTTCCTGCCTTCTATTGCCTTGATGTTTTCCTCTACTAGGAAATTTTAAGGAATTATTGATTGCTCCTTAGACCCCCTAAGATTTTTTATTTCATCAATGGAATAATATTCTAGTTTCCAAATATGTTTCATGGCAAGCCCTACTTATTTGATGCTATCTAAACTCTGTTTTGAAGTCTCTCTTTGAAGTATCACTTGTTAGGTGAAGCCAAGGAGGTCTTTTTCTGACCTTGCCCTTTGTCCATGCCTATCAATTTGCCTCAAAGTTCTTTGTAGCTTGATCAACAATGTTTAGGAGTTCCCTCTTTGATTGATTAAAGTTATTTTGTTATCTTAAATGTTTTCTAAAGCTTGAAGGTGAAATCACTAGAAGTTAAATGAGTTTCTCGCCTTCTATATTTCATTGGAATGTTAGTCTAGAATGCTTATTTGCTTAGGTTGGATCAAAGAGTTACTAGTTTGCCCTGTCTATTGATTGCTTCTTGATGTTAATGGTGTTTTAGACCTTCTTGTTTATGAGTATTTGACAAAAGATTCTTAACTGCCCTTTGCCCTACCTTGTTTCCCCAACTTAATGTTCATTTCACTTCACACATAACCTTAAAGGATCCATTGACCACACTAGATTTTCCTTGTGATGCACTCTGACTCATTGTTGAGATATCCATGACTTTCATAGACTCCATAGCCCAATGATTTTATGATCTATTCTACCTGTTTCATCTTACTCAACCAAAAAAAATAACAAACCCTACACTTAACAACTAGCCTAAAATCAAAACTTAAAAAGCAAACAAGTTCACATCCTTTGCATACAATAGAGAGATCCCTCTCTGAGTTCAGAAAGGCTAGGTCCTAATACTCCAAAGACTAGTCTGATGTTACCCTGTGCATTTGGTCTACTAATCTTCTAAATCACAAGACCCTAACATAATGGCGATCACAGTGGGACCTCTAAGTCAGTGACAATCTAAGTATCCCTTAGGACTTCAGAAACCCTTATCAAATCATAGAGAACTCAAACTGTCAGCCAAAGAGTAGAATTTGGTTGTTTCACCATCCTAGCAAAATGATGACCCAGCTATAGGACACTCTTACAAACCCTAGGGCTACAGAAAGGAACTCAGAAAACCCCAAAACATCCCCATATTGGTTTTGTGTCAGTTATTGGTGGTGGACCATAAGCATGCATCCTTAAAACAACAAAAAATATCCACCTGGTGACTCCACTGGCCTCCAGTAGGCCTATTACTTCACTAGTTCTCATTAGACTCCATGGGATTGTGTCAAATCAGCCCTGAAAAGTTTAGAAGCCTAGTTATACACTGTGAGAGTTTACCAAGCACTAAGAGAGGTCAACCTTCCGAAAACAGTCCTAAAACTCAGCCTCTCTGAATTTTGAGTTTGAAATCTAGCTTCACAAAAGATCAGTACCAGATCTCATCCGGACCCAAATCCTCCTACCATAGTTGATGACCCAGAAAAGATTTTGTGGCAAACTTCTAAAACTAGAAACTTAACCACTGTTAGGACCATTCATAGAGCAAGCTCTGTACCTGAACATCTTATAGCTTTGCAAGATCCCCAGTTTGACTTGCACCATACAAAGAACCTTTTCAGAACCAAGTCACATAGTGAAATTGACCAAACTGACCTTGAGCCTATAGACTTGAAGCAGAGTTCTAGTAGAGAAGCCTCTCCTTCCACTCCTCCTAACTTTCAGCTTCTCCATCACTTTAGCTCTTTCCATCCCAAGTCTGCTCAGAATCAGTTTGTTGGTCCAAGTACTTCCATCACACCCATCCATACCACCACTGTGCAAACCACTCCATTTCATCCTCCGCCTCCTCTCACAAACCCTCCTCTTGTAAATCCACCATTAGCTCCCATCGTGGTAGCTTGGTATGCCCCCTCTGGTTTTACCACAACCACTAGTACCTTTGCCAAATGACTATCAGTCCAAGATCCCTCATTTCACAGGGGCTGAATCTACCATTGCCCAACAACATGTAGACAGAATGAATGATGCCTTTGATTATATGGAGTTGGAAGATGAAACCATGCAAATGAGGATGTTTGCCCAAAGTCTATGAGGGGAAGCCAAAAAATGGTTTAAAAACTTAACTACCAACAACATACATGATCTCCCTTCCCTTTACCAAACTTTCATAAACAAATGGGAGATTAAGAAAAACCGTCTCCAAATCCTCTCAGAATATATCAACCTTAAGAGAAATGCAGGGGAAAGTGTCCAAGACTACTGCACTAGAGTCAACAGTGTTTACAATGCTCTCCCACCGAACATGAAACCCCCACTAGGCCTAGCCTTAGCTAAATTTCTGGAAGGTTTTGACCCAGACATGGCCTATCAATTGAGAGAAAGAGAGCCCTTAACTTTAGAAGACATGCAAAAGGGAGTTATAAGTGTAGAGGCCAACTTAATTGAAAAGAGAGCTAGGCTGAGATCAGAAAGGAGAGTAACCTATAAGGATGAAACCATGCCCTCAACCTCCTCATCTGATTCCAAGATTGACAACCTAGTTAGAACTACGGAGAGAATAATGGAGAGGATAAGCCTGAATGAAAGAATGCCTCCTAGGGAAAACCAAGCAAATTCCCAAAACAGAAATAGAGATCCAAACTTTAGAAGAGACCCCCCCCAAAACAGGCCAAGAAACAATGATCAACAAATTAGGCCACCCTTCCAAGATAATTATGTAGTTGAAGAAGGAAGAGACACTGAAGAACCTAAGGAAAGCCATGTAAACCTGGTAGGTTCTGACAATGAAGGTGATGTCTTTCTCACTAAAGAAGAACAAGGCCTCTTTTCCTTTGATCAATCTGAAACAAGCTATGAAGAGTCTGAAGACTATCAATTGGGATTTGAAAATGCCATCATGGAAGTCCATAGGTAATATGACCTTAGGAGCAAAAGAAACCAAGAAGCCTCCAAGAAAAACCTAATAGACACTGCTGTTAGGAAAGCTCTAGAAAACACTCCTAAGAAGACAACAGATAGTGGCAACACTATGGTTAAGAAAACAGATCCAAACAAAGACAAAATCAGCCAGCAAAATAATGACCCAAGCCGCACTAGCACATCTACTAGTGGCCCTGAAAGAATTCCATTATCTAAAGCCCCAAATCAGAATCAGCAAGTTAAAAATGTAGAAAAGTTCATGGCTGATAAAACTGATGTAAATATGTCCAAAACATAAATACCTTTCAGCTTTGAGGGAGAGATTTCCAAAATCAAGATAACCATGCCTCTCACTGAACTGGTAACTCAAGAAGTGTATATAGGTCCCAAGTGTTGAAGGTCTTGAACTTAGAAAATGATATTGACACTCTGAATTTCACTGATGACAAGCCTGAGTTGTTGTTTGGACTTGAGATTGAGGGAAAGTATCAAGAAGGAGTTGTCCCTCCTTTCTATATCAGCCTAAACATACATGACAAAATATTACACAATACCATGCTAGACTCCGGTGCCTCACACAACCTCATGCCTAAAGTTGTGATGGAGAGATTAGGCTTAGAAATAACTAAACCTTACAAAGACTTGTACTCATTCGATTCGAGTAGAGTCAGGTGTTTAGGCTTAATCAAGGATCTTTGTGTCAATCTGACACAAATACCTGCTAAAGGTCTTGTCATGGACATAGTAGTGGCAGATATTTCCCCTAAGTATGGCATGCTTTTATCCAGATCATGGGGAGCCAAACTTCAGGGGAACCTTCAACTAGATACGTCCTATGCTACCATCCCTGTTTTTAACGAGACAAGGGGCTATACCGAAAGTCACACATGAAATATATGGTTAGCGGTCAGGAAAGGCCCAACAACACTCCTCTTTATTCTATTCATTCAGATCTTGATTCTTTCATCTTATGTAATAAAGAAGACATTAATGAGCAAATAAGTAAAGTTGAGATAGATCTAGACACACTACAACAGTCAAACCAGTCTCTGCATGAGGAACTCAACAGTCAAAACTATAGCAACCCTGAAAAACCACATAATGATAAAACTAAACTTGATTTTCTGCAAATTGAAAATGAAATTTCAAAACCAAAAATCAGTTTAGTATATGAACTAGGTTGTTCAAATGAAGGAAAAACCTCAAAAACACAATTGTTCCCTTTTGCCAATCCAGAAGTACTGAAATACCCTCACAAAACAAGAATCTTTGGGAATCTGGATCAAAAGAGTCTTATGTTTTTGCCTTACATAGATACCTCATCATCAAAGATTTTTGTCCCTTTAGAAGAATTTTTGACTCTCACAAATGTTGCTATTGACCCTAAAGAAGTATCTATTGGAACTGATATAGGAGTATAATGTAGGCAGCCTAAGAAGGCCCAAAATGATTAGGTTATCCAGGGACCAGAACCTTGTCATTACACACAAAACTAAAATACATAAGACTATGCAAGAAGTTTCATGATGCTTTTGTATATAGGAATGAAAGCTTAAAGCCTTGTGACATAGACATTATTCAAAAGAGGCCTCCTTCCAAGAAAGACCATGAAACCCTTGGGCAAATTGTATCACTAACAAAGAAAGCCAAAGGATGCAGGCTATGTATAGACTTTACGTACCTAGGCAAAACCTCCATGAAATACAAATACCCTTTTCCCAAGATAAATCATCCTATGCCAAGGGTAGAAGTTTCTAACAAGATGTCATTGCATGATAATGTTTCAGGTTACCATCAGATGATACCACTTCAAATCAATCAGCATTAAGACATTTTCAAAGTTCGTTGGAGAAACTACATGTTTGACCAAATGCTTCCTGGGCTAAGGAGTGCTGAAGACACCTTCCAAAGAGCCATGACCCCTGTTTCCAACTTCTTCACTATGATATACATTGATGACATCATCATCTGTTTTGAAGTTGATAAAGAATACCTTTTCTACCTAAAGAAGATCTTTGACGAAAACAAATTTGGGAAGCAAGACTCAAAGAGGAAATACCAAGAAAAGCATGGATTGTTTGAAATTTTTTGGAAAAATCCTTATACCATGTTTTCAAATGGAGGTAACTATGATTTCTGTTTACAAGAACTAAATGGACAAAGAATGTTAGGAGATCCTTTTGAGGACATGATGCTCAAATACCATTTCTATAAAAACCTTTAGTTTAAAATTTTCATTCATTGTACATAAACATTGCATGAGAAAATCATAAAAAACACAAAAACATAGAAAGAATGAAAAAGAGGGCAGGTTTTAAAAGAGGTATAGCCCCATACCCAAAAAATAGTACTACTGAAAGTGAGCAAGTTTAAATACCACTGTTGGTTCAAAAAGAAGGTCTTGTTTTAGTCATCTAGCCTAATCATGGTTGAAACACATTTTTAATTTTGAGTTGATAAGTTAGTGAAAGACAACTTGTTTAATTGTTCAAACTTGACTTGTCAAAAACAATAGATTAGGAAAAAAAAGATGTTGGTTCCACATGCCCAAAAATGAACCAAGGAGAAATATGGGGATGCATAGCAAATGATACATCACAGCCTTCATTTTTCTAGTGTTGTTTGTACAAAAATAATGTTTGTGTGCAACTTGTTCTAATGCCACAACCCATGGTAAGTTAGATTGGCTAATCTTGATTTAAACCATGCTTTCAATTTCATGTTTATAGCTTAGAGAATGAACTCTGTCATACAACCTAATCTTGACAGTCAGTTAGTCTAGGTAGAGAATAAAAAGAGTTCATTAGCATAATCTGAGCTCTTGGAAGTAATAAGAGTAGAAGTAGATAGTTTGTTTTTGCTTTCAAAAATAAAGAATGTCAAGGGTTTGCCAGTTCAAGTGCACCCAAGGAAGAAAAATGTTAGGCAAGTAGGTTGGGTAGGTAAACATGAAGTTGAACTAATCATGTTTTTCAGATTATTGAGATCATAACTTCGAAGAAGCATGAGCAAATGAAAGAAGTAAAAATCTGCCCAATGGATAACGCACTGGTCTCAATAAAACCAAAGATCTGAAATTCTGGACACCTCCTGAAAAGGAGCTACCCTCCCCAAGTGGAGCCACTGTTATTCATCAGTAATTTTTGCCTTTGTAGATGACTAAATGCTTACCCTAGTTTTCTAAAAACAAAATTCATCAATACTGTGAGTTCTAGAAATCTCACTGCCTTTATTATCCTTAGAATAAATTTTTCACTATTTCATTATCCCATCATGTTATGCTCAGCTCACCACTCCCAGAAGACCCATCATGGGCTCATACCACTCATCTTGTCTATGTTTTGTCACCCTTGGCCTTAGCACTCTGTTTTGGCTTGCCTATTTTCCTCCACCTGATACCTAAGATCACTAACCAACCTATTCACTCTTGTGTTTCCTTGATACATCAAGCATTGATGGTCTCAAAACTATCTCTGTAGGCTCTTTAGATAAATCAAGTACATTGGATTTTGGACTTTCAATACATCAAAGTATCAAAAACTCTGTTTTTTATACTTGAAGACCCCTAACCAAGTTTTTAGTCAAAGGCCAAGTCCAAAGAGCCTCCCACTAGGTCACCTAGGGTTTCATAGGTCATAGGATTGTTTTGGTGTTCTGAATCTTTGTTTTTCTTTTCTTGTACCAAGAAGCTGCAATCAAAGGAGAAGAAGGACAGCACATGATTGTCCAAATGGGTCAGGAAATCCTTCAAGGAAGGCCTCCTTGGTCAAAGTACAACTTGTGCAAAGAACATCTGCCCATCTTAAACATTTCTGCAAGAATGAATGAGATGGTCATCAGTAGAAAAAAAGGTAAGGTAAGAGGCTAAGTCATCACTAAGGACAGCCATAGCAAAGGAGAGGCAACAGGCCTATGTTCAAAGAGAATCAGGGTTTTGAGGACTGATTGGCAAAACAGTGTTGCCAAGCAAGAAACCAGTGCAAGGACCACAAGGACAAAGGCACCACAGCACAAACAAGCACACATTGAAGATTTTTAGAAATTATAAATGAAAAAGGGAAAAAGGTGAGGTGAATTGAACATAAATGAATGAGCTTGAAAGGGCTATAGAGAACTTAGAATAAAACACTACATATTCTTCTCTAATAGCCCTAAAACATAAAGTTTGGGAAGGTAGGCAAAGCAAGCAAAATAAAGGTGATGGACCTCCATCATGACAGCAGAAAGCCTTCAAAGGCTATTCAAAGTGGCTTTTAGGGTTTGTCAAGGCAACGATGCTTCACTGCACCAAAGGGAGAAGGAATATAAAGGGCATCAGTATGAGAGAAAACAAACCTTCAGTTATTGTCAAATGCCCTCAAAATGGTCAAAAGAAGGAAATCATGAGGTCCAGACAATTGCCTTCAAAGGTCAAAGGAGTGAAATTATGAGTTCTGGGTTACAAGGTAAAACTTGACATAAGCAGGTTTTTGTTGTTGAGTGGCTGAAAGTTATCAAACTCCAAAAGTGACAAAAGGGAACAGAAACAAATGCGTTATAGGCACCTGCAATAAATCAGAATTGGTCAATGAAAAACACAACAGGCATGATGTACATTCTTTGCCAAAATAGTTATATCATTGTCAATATCAGTAAGAGGTAAGAAAAATATGTTTCAGGTCACTTTCACTCAAGCATGCCAAAAAGGGTAAGAACAATGGTTTCAATTTATTAATGCAAGAAGAGATAGTTTCGACAATGCCCAAACCTTCAAAGATAAAAAGGGAACCCCTTCATCTCTTTAGCACACCCTCACCAAAGAAAAATCACTTTGACAAAGTTCAAGCCATCTGCAAAAAGAGTCAAAGAGATATTAGTGAAAATTATAAAGTGACCAAAGGCAAACATAGAAAAGCGGGTTTTTTAAAGTTTTATTTATTTCCCAAAGGGTATAAAAGGCCCTCTCAGTCTTCTTCCATCTCATTTTTCTATCACAAAAAGAAGAGAAAACTTGCAGGAGGAGAACAGAGTTTTTGGTCATTTTTCGGGCAAAGGCTACTGGTGCTGCGCTAATCCACTTTCCCCCCGTTCAAATTTGCAAGGCGCTGCCCAAATCTGGGCTGGTGCTATGCAAATCATGGGCACTGCGCAAATACAGGCCCAACTCGCCCGAAGACCCGACAAATCTACTGAACGCCCAGCGCTGCACTAACAGGCCGACCCATCTGCTCGGGTAGGGCGCTGCGCTAATGCAAAGGGCCCCCAACAAAGAAAAAACTTGCCCCAAGGCTAAAAATTCGTCCTCCATTTTGTCTCCAAAGTTCTACAAAAATCTAACATTGGTAGGTGACATTCGCTCCTTGTTCTCCAAGCAATTTTCAAATAATTTGTCTTCTTTTGGCTATGAAGTGATTAAAACCTAGGTGGGTAAACCCTAGGTCTTGCATGCAAAGTGAGCCTATGTTTTTAACCTCCTTAAACTAGTTAAATGTGATTTGAGGGTAAGTAAGTTAGTGTGGTTGCAATACACTTTTTAAGAAAAGCCCCCTTAAGCTCCAAAGCAACTCAAGCCTTGAACTATCCTCCACATCACTCATTCCAGAAGTTGACTTCACAACCATCTTCATCTTGCTCCTCCAAACCCTAGTTTGTCAAACAAACATCTCCTATCACCATGTCAGGAGTAGAAAATAGCAGTAGCAGTGAAAGATGTCAAAGGCCTTTGAGACCAAATCATATGGGAGGGAAAGTGAACAGAGTTGAACCCCAAAGCACAGTGGCCATCACCTCCTCTCCCAGGATCCTATCCTGCATGTTTCCCTCTGGATTCTGCATTCCGTTTGAGAAGGTCAGTAGGTGAAAATCCCGCCGGAGGCTGCAAGGGCTTCTCTGTTTCTCAACTTTTCACTCTGACACTCAAACCTTGAGAATCGTTTTGAGATCTAGGTAGATGTCTGCGATGCCATGGTATCCTGCTTTGTTGGTGAAATGGTTTAAGAAACCAAATTAACGGACAAGGACTTTTTGAGTATTATTTCGTCGGCTTCGTTATAGAGGAGCGACAAGACATTTCCCCTTTCTCTTGCAAGCAAGATGTTTATAGTCATTGGTTTGTCATGGTACTTTACTTGTGAGAATCCTACGGAGCTCCTCCTAGCATAATGGGGCTCTCATGCATTTCACAAAGAGAGTTGGAATGCCAAACTTTCCTACTATCTCTATGGAGCACTGAAATGTAATATTCCGGATAGCGATAGCTGGTAAATATTATTGTAATTGCCTATGTGGGTAGACATGAATAAAGTGGGTGAAATATTAAATAACTCACTTAGGATAAAATATTTCCCTAAAGTTCACATCTTATTTGAGGAGGTGGGGCCTAGTGGCCAAGTGGACAGCGCAGGGAGAGGAGGATGCAGACCACGTGGACAGCGTGGGGCCTACCTCATGCAGTTGAGAGGGACAGCGTGGGCCAAGGAGCATGTGGGAGATGGTGGGGCCTAGGGTGAGAAAGGCCCATCGTTATAAAAGGGAGGAGAGCCCCCTCATTTGATCATTCATGTTTATGCATATTGAGCTTGTCATTTCGACTTGGAGCATGCTGGCTGTTTAGCTTGTCTGCAGTACTGCTTAGTACATTGGGTGTCTCCGTTCGGAGATCCCACCCTCAGCCCCGAGAGACTTCGAGTGCTTGCTCGGGTGAGGTATTTCCAACAGCATTTTGCAGGAGGATTGGTGGTTGC